>CAUYON010026122.1:0-15247 GCA_963573935.1 Arctocebus calabarensis | reverse complement strand
CCTTCGACAATATCCAACATCCCTTCATGATCAGAATACTAAAGAAAATGGGAATAGAGGGGACATTTATTAAATTGATAGAGGCCATCTACAGCAAACCCACAGCCAATATTGTATTGAATGGAGTTAAATTGAAATCATTCCCACTTAGATCAGGAACCAGGCAAGGTTGGCCATTGTCTTCATTGCTCTTTAACATTGTAATGGAAGCTTTAGCCATTGCAATTAGAGAAGAAAAGGCAATCAAGGGTATCTGCATAGGATCAGAAGAGATCAAACTTTCACTCTTCGCAGACAATATGATTGTATATCTGGAAAACACCAGGGTTTCTACTGTGAAGCTCTTAGAAGTGATCAAGGAATATAGCAAGGTATCAGGCTACAAAATCAATACTCATAAATCAGTAGCCTTTATATACGCTAATAACAACCAAGCCGAAAAAATAGTCAAAGACTCCATTCCTTTTACAGTAGTGCCAAAGAAGATGAAATATTTGGGAGTCTACCTAAAGTGAAAGATCTCTATAAAGAGAACTATGAAACTCTAAGAAAAGAAATCGCTAAAAATGTTAACAAATGGAAACTCTAAGAAAAGAAATCGCTGAAATGTTAACATAAAAACATACCATGCTCATGGTTGGGAAGAATCAATATTGTTAAAATGTCCATACTTCCCAAAGCAATATACAATTTTAATGCAATGCCTATTAAAGCTCCATTGTCATATTTTAAAGATCTTGAAAAAATATTGCTTCGTTTTATATGAAACCAGAAAAAACCTCGAATAGCCAAGACACTACTTACAAATAAAAACAAAGCAGGAGGGATCATGCTACCAGACCTGAGAATGTACTATAAATCAATAGTGATCAAAACAGCATGGTACTGGTACAAAAACAGAGAGGTAGATGTCTGGAACAGAATAGAGAACCAAGAGATAAACCCAAAAACTTACCGCTATTTGATCTTTGACAAGCCAGTTAAAAACATTCAGTGGGGAAAAGATTCCCTATTTAACAAATGGTGCTGGGAAACCTGGGCTGGCGACCTGTAGAAGACTGAAATTGAACCCACACCTGTCACCACTAACGAAGGTAGACTCACACTGGATTAAAGATTTAAACATAAGACAAGAAACTATAAAAATTCTAGGAGAAAGTGCGGGGAACACTCTTGAAAGTATTGGCCTGGGCGAATACTTCATGAGGAGGACCCCCAAAGCAATGGAAGCAGAAGCTTTTCCTAAGAATGATGCTGACTCTGTGAGATTCACAATAGAGTTTTTCCATTACAATTCTGCTACAATTGAACTTGGGCTGTCAACCTGGTGATCTGGGGAAAAATTCCAGGACAGATAATTAAACAAATAGTTCTTACACAGCTATACAAAAATTAATGATGGTTATTAATGCTCAGTTTGTGACTCCTAAAATAATTGTACACCGTCCACATTTTGAGAGGGTCAGAGCAGAGGGAGACAAACTCAACGTGTCATAATTTCAGCAAAGTATTTGATGAGATACCTCATATTATTTTTTATGGTCCAATTAGAAAAGTGAAGTTGGCATTCTTGTTAAGCAAGTTAAGTGGGTCCGAAAAAAGAATGTTTTGTAGAAGAGGGTCCGAACTCAGTTTGTGTTTCTAGAAGCTAAAACTAGGACTAAAGCCTGGAAATTACGGGAAAGCAGATTTTTAACTCAGTAGAAGTCCGACCTTTCTAAGAATAAGAGATGTCCTGAAGCTGCTTTGGAATTAGGACACAGATGAGCAAAATTGATACAGCAGATGGTGAATGTTTGGGGGACTGGTCTCATCCACCATGATAATCTAGGATTATATGATTTAGGAGAAATAACAGAACGATTGTTTATGCACCATTTTCTATGGTTTAATAACGGTCTCTTTCTAAAATAAAGGCTGTGACAATCACCCAGGTGGGAAACCTGAGTCTTCATTTATTCTTCTCCCTCCCCTAACCCCAACTCCATTCATTCCCCCGTGCCTTCTCCTCCTCATACCCACTGCCTTTGGCCTGGCTCAGCCTCCCATCCTTTTCTGCCTGAACTCTTGCAGAGGTTTCCTAATTGCTACTCACTTCTGCTCTCTTCTCTCACCCCTTCTTTGTGTGTGGTCTGAATGGCATGTTTAAAAACTGACATCAATCACATCAGACCCTTCTACTAAAATTTCTACTGGCTCTTCTTTCCCCTCAGAAGTGCTCCAAAGCCTTGGATTGTTTCCCAGACCCTGACCTCACTCCATGCGTATCCACTTTGCCCCATCCATGCCGTGCATGTGCAACCTCCTGGGCTCTCTCAAATGCAACATCCTCTAAGACAGTGGTCCCCAACCTTTTTAGCACTGGGGACCAGGTTCATGGAACACAAGTTTTCCATGGACTGGGTCCAGGGGTGGGGGAAGGTTTTAGGATGATTCAAAGGCATTATAATTATTGTATACTTTATTTCTATTATTATTACATTTTCATATATTAATATAATGAAATAATTATACAAATCACCATAATGTAGAATCAGTGGGAGTCCTGAGCTTGTTTTCCTGCAACTAGACAGTCCCATCTGGGGGTGATGGGAGACAATGACAGATGAAGCTTCGCTCCTTGCCCACTACTCATCTCCTGCTGTGTGACCTGGTTCCTAACAGGCCATGGACCAGTACCAGTCCACAGCCCATGAGTTAAGGACTGCAGATCTAGGCAACTGCCTTGCTTCCCCACTCAAAGACGATTACTCTTCCACATTTATTCCCACGCAACATTCACCTTAATTAAATAATTCATCTTCTCTTATGTCTTTCTTTCCATTCTTGCCTTTTTCATTCTTAACGTCTCCTCGTGGTGCCTACCATGGATGATCTGTATGACAGGTGTTGGAGGAAGTGAGCTGGAAAGATGAATGCTAATTTTTTTTGCATTGTGAATGTGTTTTATATTCATTATGTCCACCTTCATACAACCCTTTGAAATAGTTATATTATTCTTATTTGAAAGGTAAGTAAACTGAGGTGTAGAGAAGGTAACCAGTTCACACAACAGGGATCTGCCATAGGAGAGAGCAGGGGCTGGGATTCATACCGAGGCAGTCTCACTCTAGAGGTCAGACTGCCTGTCACTACCCCTCTGCCAGGCTGTCCCTTGTTACAGAGGAGGGAATTCAGAACCTTGCTCTTGAAGACTTCAGAGTATGGTGCTTCTAGCTGCTAAACATGTACTTACTCTTTATTCATTTCTTCCTGGAAGGATATTTATCTATTGCCATATCTGTCTCATTCATTGGAATGTAAGCTCTTTGAGGACCGAGATGGAACCATACCATATACCCGTCCCTCACAATCCAGGCATAGTTATTACTCATTCTGTTTGCAGATTAAATTAATAAATCACTAAATGGCTCGGCGCCTGTGGCTCAGCGGGCTAAGGCGCCAGCCACGTACACCTGAGCTGGCGGGTTCGAATCCAGGCCAGGCCTGCCAAACAACAATGACAGCTGCAACCAAAAAAAAAATAGCCAGGGCGTTGTGGTGAGCGCCTGTAGTCCCAGTTACTTGGGAGGTGGAGGCAAGAGACTCGCTTGAGCCCAGGAATTGGAGGTTGCTGTGAGCTGTGATGCTACAGCACTCTATCCAGGGTGTCAGCTTGAGGCTCTGTCTCAAAAAAAATAAATAAATAAAAAATAAAAAATAAATCACTAAATGTGTCAGACCAACTATGCTGCAAGTTTTCCTGGGTAATTGAATTTAATTATATCCAGCTCTGGGTGCTGCACAATGGGGACATTGACAAGTGGGTGCACATTCACCAAGAAAGTGGAAGGGGTTGTTTCGAATGCTATTTATAAACCCTGCCTTTCTTGGTATTTATTTGGAGCGTATTAAAATAACCTGTGAATGTGTTAGAAGATCTTTCTGTTCCCCACTTTGTAAATGATTATTTTAGTCTGAACAAAGATGATTTTTTTTCTTTTGCATGTCGCATAGAGTTTATATCCTGATGATCATATCCTATTAATAATATGAAAGCACACTGCAGTGATTAAAAATGGCATTAGGAAACAAAAGTTTCCAAAGTCAAGAGGACAGTAGGCCTCAGTGGAGTGAAGACATGGGCTACAGTGCCCAGGTATTCCTCATGGGTAACATTCATTGAGAGATTGTCATGTGCCTGGAACTGTTTTAAGAACTATATATATATATATAAACTCATTGGTATCATTACCATATTTGATAGTTAAGGGATGCAGAAACAAAAGTGGCCTAAGTATGGGTCTTTGCAATATTTACCACATACTATCCCTGGTGTGCATGATGTCCCACACACTGGCTTCTTGCAGGCAAGGATGTCTGCAGCTCCATACCTTGGAGGCTGGCAGGCTCCTGGCACAGAGCACAGCCTCCCTGCTCAGGCAAAAGGACACCTCTGCTCCTGCTCACATGGGAAGAGCTCAGTGAGGCCTCACTCTCCAAGGAAGGCAACACATTTTTTTTGGAGCTGATCCTGGAAACATTTTAAATTAAGCAGTATCTTTTCCTGGCAGAATAACACAAGCTGAGATTGTTAAATGCAGAGCCATGGTGTTGAGTTGGATGGTTGGAATATTTAACTGCCTCAACCTAAGACCGCAATAGAGATGGTCTTGCCCATGTGACCAGAATCCTCTAGGTCTGTGCTAAGATGCTTGTTTGAATTTCCTGGAAAAGAGACTGCTCTGGTCCTTCCATCTCCCACCAGATCCTCTTTGGGGCACCATCTCCTTCTTTGACTATGTTTGATACTTTCAGTCAAACTCTTGCTCAGCCTGGCCAATTTTCTGTCTCTTTAATGGACGTTGTCTATCTTTGCTTTGACTTGTAACATCTTTTTTTTTTTTTTAATGAGACAGAGTCTTACTCTGTTGCCCCAGGCTAGAGTGCTGTGGCATCACCCTAGCTCACAGCAACCTCAAACTCCTGGAGTCAAGTGATCTTCTTGCCTCAGTCTCCCGAGTGACTGGGACTACAGGCGCGCACCATAACACCCAGCTAGTTTTTCTATTTTTAATAAAGATTTGATCTCACTCTTGCTAAGGCTGGTCTCAAACTCCTGACCTGGTCTCAAACTCCTGAGTTCAAGGGATCTTCCTATTTTGGCCTCCTAGAGTGCTGGGATTACAGGTGTGAGCCACCTGGCCAATTTGTAATACCTGGATTTATAGTTTCAATGCTCAGAGGGTAATCTCAGTCCCCTTATTTTAGACTATCTTTTTCCTCCAACCCCTACCCCCAAGAACAAATTGTATTGTTGATCCCCATCTTATAGATGAAAAGGAGCAGAGCCAGGTCTTTGACTTCAAGCCTGGCATCGCTCCCGGCCCGAGGACCCAGTGTCATTTCACAGTGTAAAGTGCTTCTCCTCGGGCCATCTGACTGTAGGCTGCATATGTTGCAAATATCTTTGGGCAATGGAATGGCCACTGCAGGAGTCTTTATGCAGGGTTGTGAACTGCTCGGGAGGGACTCCACCTCAGCTGCAGGGGCCTCTGAGCCCCTTTTCCTATCAATGTGCACGCTGATGGGTTTCAAGTAAATGCTGGCCCTCCACCATCCCACCCCTTTTTCCATATGTACACAGAAGGCTTCTTGTACACCGCCTCTGACAGTTCTTATAATCCCCTCTCCTGAGACCATCTCCACACAGCAGTCTCATCTGTAATTCATTGTCTTTTTCATTCCTCGGCCTTCTTCCTCTCATGCTTGCCCTGAGCGTGTCTCCTCTCCACCCCAGCACACGCCATTTCTCTGCCTATGCCAGGTTGGCTGGAATCCCCTTCCCGCCTAAACAATCTGAACCTCCCCTTTCTTTGCCTGTTACTTACCTCTTTATCTGGGAGCACATCCCATTTATTATTAAATTTTATTTACACAGACATCAGGCCCCTGTGTGTGATTTCCTGGCTTTCAGCTGATTGGATAGATCTTTTCTGCCCCCAATTGCGAGCAGACGTTAGTCATCAACACAGAGCATCTCTGATAATCAAATTAGACAAGTGGGACTCTGCCTTTATTTTCTTCTTAATCACTGGGCGTGATAGTAATAATGTCAGCTCGAATAATCTGGCAGCATGAAACTCTCCGTGTTGTTATTATTATTATTTTTTCTAGATCTACTTTAGTATCAACCTGTGGCCAGAGAATGCAAACTATGTCCTCATCCAGACTGGGTTTAGAATCTTGATTGTGGACAATGTCAACTGCTTCAAGACTGATAAAGCTCATAATTGGATGGTAGTATATCATGCTGGGATTTTTAAATTTTTAATCCTTAACCCTAGCTGGTAATGAGTTTGTGCCCTGCAGCAAGAGTCTGGATAGCCCTTGACATTTTATCCTTCAGGAGAGAGGCTGTAGCTGTTACTCCGCCCTTTGCTAGTGGGTGGGGCTGCTCAGGCCAAAGCAAGAGCAAAGGGAGTGTCGCTGCCTCTGATTCCTAGGATAGCCTTAGCCAAGTCATTTTTCTCAGTTGTAAAATAAGGGCTCTGCCCTCCAACCCTCTCCATCAGTATGTTGAGGGACAATGAGATAACATTTCTGGAGCCCTTGAAGCCCCTTGGCATAAGGATGCTATATAGACAGTGAAGTGCATGAAAGAGTGCAGTGATTAATGCACAGTGAAATTAACAAATGTGAAATGCACAGTGAAACAATGTGAAACCTTGAAGGCGAGGTGGGACTTTGAGGTCGGACTCCTTGGATCTTCCTATGGTGGAGCAGAGCTCTGGCTTTCTGATGTAACCAAATTGTCCAGGGAAGACTGGCAGCCTGAAAGGTCACGTATCCGTTAAAGTGGCTGGAAAAAGGGAACCAGAAACCAAGAGGGATCTGTGCGCAGTCAGGATGGCACTACACTGGATTTATACTGCCAAGATAGAGTGGAGATTACATTAGATTTGTAGGAAAAAAAAAAAGGTATTTGTGATTTGCTGTTTACTTTGGGCAAGTCATTTAATATAAACCTCATTTTTGTTTCATGAAGTAAGGGAAATGATCCCTAATGATTCCTCACAGTTTTGTTTCCAGGGTATAAGGTAGAAGAAGGAAAATAATAATCAAAACAGTGGTTTTTAATCTAGATTTTCAGAAAAAAAGAAAAAGCTCTGATGTGTTGCATGTGTCACTTTCTATGGTGCAAGGACTCCCACCGTGGTGGATTTCAGGCTGCTAATGGCTCAACCTCTGCCTGGCAAGGTTCCCGAAGAGTTAACAATTGGCTCTCATAAGGCAGCGTGAGTTGGCTCCAGCCCACGGGATTCCCATCTAGTACGTGCTTTCCGTGTCACATGTACTATTTCATTTCATCTTCACTGCTACCCCATCAGGCAGTTATAATTAATCCCAATTTACAGATGAAGAAATCAAGGTCCCAAGATAGGAAGTGTCTTAAACTGGGTCTTGCAGTGAGTGGTGATGCGGTGGAGGCAGGATGTGATCTAATTTTAGAATTCAAGCTCATCCCTCCATGCCGTACTAGGTAAGCATGGCAATATCCATGTCAATTCAGCACAAACTGAAGCATGTTACACGATGGAAATAAATTAGTCTCCTCTCTGCCATGTGAGCAGGCTAGATTCTCACCCCGAGTCTCGTGTTTCCCAGGCTTTTCAGGGCCCTGAGGAAGGTGGATCCATCCAGCTTCCTTTCCCCAGTCAACAAATCCTCCAAGGAAAAAAGGGCCTCTGCCTCCTTCTCTGCTGGGCCCCTGCATACATTTTTGTCAGAGAGGTGTAGAGTGAAAATCTTTCTGGGAGGCCATTAAAATCAGTCCTGGAAGATGAGACAAAGTCTGAATTTTTCCAAATTTTAGTGTAATGTGCTTTATCCTCCAAAAGGAGGAAAAAGAGGTGGTGAGCACCACTTCTGAGGTGGTGCTCGGTTGTGCACACCTGAGCCTGACCCATTACTTTGTGGAGCAGAAGTCTGTGGAGAGCTCTGCGTCCTCTTCCCTTGTGGCTTTTCCCCTTGCCAGCCCAGCACACGTGCCCGACCTTCGGATCCCGCCAGCCATCAGCCTGTCCCACCCCTGTGGCCTCATAATCCCCAACCTCCAGATTCTCCTCCGTAAAGTCACTTTCTATCCCCTTTCCCATGTGTGCTTTCAGGAAGGAAGCCTGCACATGTGGCCCACACCTAAGGAGTGCAGAGTTATGCTCCAAGTCAGGAAAGGTGAGAATAAACTCTGATAATGACATTAGCAGTCTCCAGATTCCAGGGGTAGGTGGTGGCAGTGGTGCCCATGACAGCATTTGGCATCCAGTGCTGGTGTCTGGCGTGCTGTCCCCATGGTGTCAGTCATGCCTGTTGCTTCAGGCCACTCCCATTCTGGAATATCTTGCCGCCTTAGCTTTCCTTGGCTCTTGCCAGTTTTCTGAACCAATTCTCTAGACTTCCCAGTTACTGATAAACATCCATTGTCCCTTTCCTTAAATACCTTTTCCATTAAGTCGGAGTCTATTTTTCTTGCTTGCAGTTGAGAACCAAGACTGACAGCTCTTGCGGAGTCAACTTTTAACAGACCTCTTGACTTTGACACTTGTTCTCTATTCCTGTTGTGGACACTACCAATTGTACCCCAGTGCCCACTCCCCTTGTCTGCCTTTGTGTAACAGACTACCTGGGTTTTAGCTGGCCACATGGCCCCCCAGATAAGGACCGCATTGCCCAGACTCTCTGGGAGCTAAGTACGAGCAGAAGCGATGGGCACAACTGTATCACCTTAAAGACAAAGCTGTGTGCTGCTTTGGCTCCTTCCGCCTTGCTGATGGCTGGGAAATGGCCACAACTGCACGAGTGACCTTGGATCCAGGATGCACAGCTGCACGTAGGGGTTGGCGGAGTCAGCCAGGCAGCTGGATTCCAGGATGCCTTTGTGAAGCACAGATAGATGCCCACCCTCAGCCTCCCGCCTGGTTTTGGCCCGCACTATGAGAAAGACATACGCTTATGTCTCATTCAAGCCACTTGGTTCTAAACCTAATTTTATGGCATCTTAGCCTACAACCCAGCCAGTACCTGATGTCACTCCCCCTCCCCTCTCACCAGAACTACCCAACAGCTTCCTAAATGATCTCTAAGTCTAGTCTCCTCCCATACACCCCCACCACCACCATTCTCTACATTTCTTGCTGAAGGAATAAATCTAAAACACTTGGGAAAACTCTCCATTAGCATTTAAGATTCAAATTCTTAGAATAAGACATTGAATCTGTATGATCTGCCAATGCTCATTCTCCATTCCTGTAAGCACAGTGTTCACAGATAGGACACCTTAAATTTTCCTGGTCATGGACCTTGATGTTCTGACTTACATTTCTTTGCTTAGGTCCTCTCTCTGCCCTAAATGCTCTTCAGGTTACCACCATCTATGTGTCTGCTAGCCTGGCTGCTCTCAGAACTTGGGAAACCAGCTGTGGTCACTGCCAGTCCCATGTCTCTCTAGGCCAGGGGCCATTCCCTAGCATCAGAGCCATGTGTCTCCACAAAGATTTTGCCCACAAGAAGGGAAGCAGCTCATGTTGACTACCAAGGCCAGTCTTACTCTCTGTCCCAGGAACACCCAGCTCCGGGTTCACCTTTGTCTCCCCTCAGGTGCCCATTCTTCTCAATGAGGGCAGCTGATTGGAGGTGGGGTCACTTTAAAAGTCACCAACTCCCAGACTGAGATTCTTCTCTTGGTGCTCAGAAGTTGCTAATAGCAGAGTCTCCAGTGTGTAGGTGGCAATCAGTGTGGGATCCTGGGCAGTGGTGACAGGTGGTCAACAGCCAGAGAATCAGGTACTGGGAACAAAGAAGGAGAGAGGGTAGTGGGGGATGCCTTGCTTGGTCTCTGTGGCTCACAGTGCTGCTCAGGAGCTCATGGTTAGCCACACAAACAGGCAGTGGGTACATTTGACCTACTGAGTGTAGTTTATTGGCCCCTGTTCTAGACAGTCAACAAAACAACAAATCAAGCCCCAATTTGTAGCATTTGCCGATTTCTGTGGTACAAATACTCCTACCATGGCCAATTTCAAGTTACCAACATGACATCACTGAATGCTGCCTGGGAAGATGTGCAGTACCACAATGTTATATAGCATTTCCACCATGGAGATGCAATAGACACGGCCTCAAGAACATAGCTCATAGTGAACACAGTTAAATAATTAGGAAGTAATGATTTCTGAGTATTTATCACTTTTTAATATGATTTATGTACTTTGAATTTTATTATAATTCAGTATTTAATAATGGCTGTTTAACAAAATGTTTGCAAAGACTGAAAATTTAGCAATTACTTGCCTGTAGCAGCACCTACTAACTTGGTTCTTCTAGTCACTAATTTGAGTCTTCTAGTCACATGGGAGGGGGGAAAGAAAAGCCACCCAAAAGAGAAATCTGAGAATTAGCTCTTGACTACTTGGAAGCTTTAACATCTTCTATCTTTTCCACTGAAGACTTCATCCCCTGGGTGAGCGGTTCTCAACCTGTGGGTTGCAACCCACAGGAACTGTATTAAAGGGCTGCGGCATTAGGAAGGTTGAAAACCACTGCCCTACTAGCTACTGTGTTCTTAGTCTAACAAAGGTTAATTTCTCCTCTTTGTGGATGGAGTAAAGAAGGCTTTTGAGAACTCTTAGTGGGTGTAGCTTGGAACCAACATTAACTCCACATCCTTTTGTGTTCCATGCTTTGGTTGTGTGCCTACTCTGTGCCAGGTACTCTTTTTGGAACATTCTATACATTATCTTGTATAACTTGTACAGTAATTTTACAGGTAAATATTATTATCCAAATTTTACAGATAAAGAAACTGAGGCTCAGAGAAGTTAAGCAACTAGCTTAAGGTCACACATCCAAGACACATCAGTGTTACCTCCCAACTTTTGTACTACTTTTGAAACCAAATTTGGTTTCCTCCCAACTTTTGTACTAATTTCTCTTCTCTTCCTTTGATACCACCCCTGAAATGGTGAACACTGATGTGGCAAGCACATTGGATGCTCTGGTCGTTGCATTTCTCTTCTGTGTCTTCGTTAAGAGGACAGTGGCTCTGGAGAACTCAGACATGGGAAATAAAAGCCAGAGAAGACATTTGGAAAAACAAATGAAACATTCACATTTCAAAGATTCAGGAATAAGCTGGACAAGTGGGCAGACCTACTATGGCAGGGACAGATTTTCCAGCTGCTGTAAGTTGTGCTCTTACCACTGGGGGCTATTGCACAACTCTTCTCTGACGATTTCCGGTTCCAGGTAGACCTGACCTAGCACATGGTTGTCCTCTTCTGTTCCACCTCATGGGCAAGGTGGAGAATGTTTCTAATACTAGAGGAGAGGGAGCATGAGGTTCTTATTGTTGTTGCAACAAATATCACAAACTTTATAGCTTAAAGTAGCACAGATTTATTAACTTTTAGTCCTGTGTATCAGAAGGTCTTACTGGGCTCAAATGAAGATTTCAGCAAAGTTGTGATCTTTTATGGAGGTTTAAGAGGAATATCCATTTTCCTGCCTTTTCCAGATTCCAGAAGCTACCACATTCCTTGGCTCATGGGTCCTTTCTTCCATGTTTCAAAGCCGGCAACATTACATCTCTTTGGTCCTTGTGTCATGGTCACATTTCCCACTCTCATTCAGCTAGGAAAGGCTCTCCACTTTTAAGGAATCATGTGAACAGATTGAGTCCACCCAGATAATCCAGGGTAATCTCCCATATCAGGGTTATACCCTTAATCCCATCTGCAAAGTCTTTCTATGCTGGTGTTAGAGTTGTGGTGTGGCTTGATTTAGTTGGTGAAATAATTGAAGAAAATAAACAAAGTTATAGGAAGAAAAAGAAATTTATTTATTAATGACTTGCACACCAAGCTGAACCCCGTCCTAGTGACTTCAGGCACTGTGAAAGTGCAACCTCTGGGTTTTATACACAAATTTGAAGAGTATCAGTGCTTCTCAGAAGTCTCCTAGGGTCTTAATTCACTCTGTTCTCAAAACAGACCACCTGCAAGATCTTAAAAACATCCCACCAGCAAGGTCTTAATAACAACCCACCTGCAGTTTCTTGATCAGCCTCATTCCCATTGTGGCCCAGGTCAGCCTGACCCAGACCAGTCCAAAATAGCTTATCCACATCTGTCATCTGCCCTGTTCATATTTAGCTAGCTGTTTAACACAGGGATTTGGGTGATTAGGACATGGACACCTCTGGGGAGCCAATTTCCTTTCCACAGGGGGTTAAAGCAAATAACACAAGCAGCCAGAAAGCACTGAGTGCCTTGACCTAACATTCACCCTTAAGTCAAAGGGACTAGAAATGGGAGACAGAGCCAAAAAAATTGTGCACTGGACAAAGGAGTGGAACAGAAAGCTAGGATAGAGCCAAGACCATACAGGGAGGATCTAAGATAACCAGAGGATGGGATGCAGGCAGGGAATGGAGGGGTGTAACACTTACATTCATTGGGTTCACTGAGCCAGACTTAACACTGTGGATAATGGCAGAGAATGCCTAGTAGTTTTAAGTGATACATAGTCAAATCTGTATTGTAGGAAGTAAACTCTGACTGCAGAGTTTGGGGGTAGTAAACTGGAGGAACCAACTCTGAAAGCAGAGAGACAGCTGCAAGAAGACAGGTGATGAGAACCTAACCCACGACTGTAACAAGGGAGTGCAGATGTGAGACACTTCCTGAGTGTCAAATTGTGATATTGCAGAGACTTGCAAAATGATGGGCCAAGCTGTTGCTCCCTCTCTTCCCCTCTTGTCTTCCCTTGATCCTACCTTCTTAAGGCTCTTCTTGTTTTGATTCCAGCTCCAGAGAGGGGCAAAATAAGAATTAAAACGTTCTTTGTATCAACCTGGATGGAATTGGAGACCATTCTCCTAAGTGAAATATCTCAAGAATGGAAAAACAAATACATCTATTCCATACTAAATTGATACTAGTCCATTAACACTTATGTGAAGATACAGAAGTAAAACTCAACTGAAATCAAGTAGGTGGGAGGGGGAGAAGGGAGGTCAGGCAAATTCATACCTAACTGGTGCAATGCACATATTTTAGGTGAAGGGCACAAGCATAACTTTGATTTAAAATGTACAAAAGCAGCCTGGGTACGGTGGCTCATGCCTGTAATCCTAGCACTCTGGGAGGCTGAGGCAGGTGGATTATTTGAGCTCTCGGATTGTTTTGATACCAGCCTGAGTAAGAGTAAGACCCTGTCTCTATATATAAAAAAAAAAAAAAATAGAAAAAACTAGCCAGGTATTGTGGTGCATGCCTGTAGTCCCAGCTACTTGGAAGGCTGAAGAGAGAGATTGCTCAGAGGTTGCTGAGAGCTATGATCTCACAGCACTCTACCCAGGGCCACAGAGTGAGAGTCTGTCTCAATAAATAAATAAACAAATAAAATGTGCAAAAGTAAGATATATAACCAAAATGTGTGTATCCCTGTAATATTCTGGAATTAAAAAATAATTATAATAATTTCTTTGAAAAGGAAAACAAAAAGAATCAGCACATGCTCTTTCTGTGCATGTCACTGTGCCAGTACACATCCCAGACACTTCACTCCTGGCCTCTGCTGGCCCAGCGCCATCCAGCTGCTATCCCTTTACACTTCCAGGTACTGTCTAGCTGAGAAGGGAGGAAGAGAGTATCTTCAGTGATAAATGAACTCCCTGACCCTGCGTTCAGTGAGTGAATTCTCCCTACTGGGGACTGGGGTTCTCTGATGCTTCTCAAATATTTCTTGCTGCTCATGGGCCTGAAGCACCTGTAAAAGCAGCCATATCTTGTTTTTTTTGTAGCCATGAGACTGATCTTTTGTCTAAGTTTCAGCTTTCTGTGCATTTCCTGCCTTTAGACAGTTGGGGTCCAGCCACTCATATCTGGACTCCCCAATGGTCATCATCTATCCCTTATTCCAGAACAATAGTTCCTGAAGGGTGGTCTGTGAACCACTGTGGGTTCACTGAGATTCTTCCAGGAGATATCCAAAGTCAAACTTATTTTCACAATAATACTAAGATATTATTTGCCATTTCACCTTCTCATTCTCTCATACAGTAAAAGTTTTCAGAAATTACTATGAAGAAATTGTGCTGGTGGTGCCTGTGCTCCGTGGGTAAGGCACCAGCCTCATACACTGAGGCTGGAGGGTTCAAACCTGGCCCAGGCCAACTAAAACAACAATGACAACTGCAACAACAACAACAAAAAGAAAATGTGCCAACTTCTGGAAGAGCTATGAAACTCAGTAAATGAATATTTTCCAAATGACCAGTAGATCATGTTATAAAACATGTGTGTGTAAAAGAACCATTCAAAATACAAGCTAAATCAGTGGATTTTAATGTACAAAAGTTTGCTAATGTTCATTGAGATTCCACACAGGAACTAATTTTTAATAAGCTACTACATGTTGGGTTTTTGTACAGTATCAATGAAACATGACAATTATCTGAAAAAACTATTAGGATATTTCTCCTTTCCCCAACCACATTTTCGTGTGAGGCTGGATTTTCTTTATAGACTTCAAGTGAAACAATGTGGTATAAGAGATAGAATACAGAAGCAGATAAGGAAGCCCAGCTCTCGTCAGTTAAGCCAGATATTGAAACAATATGCACAAAGGTAAAGCAAGGACATTCTTTCCACAAAAGTGTTTTGTTTTTTTTTTTGGAAAATATCATACTTTCTTTTTTTTTTATTATGTGGGATTTGTTGAGGGTACAAAGAATTAGGTTGCACTGATTGTATTTGTTAAAGTCCCTCTTATAATTGTATCCTGTCCCCAAGAGGTGTCCCATACATGGTGACCACCCATTCCCCTCTTTTCTCCCCTCTCCTTGATCCCTCACCCCCTACTCCACCTTGTATTAGCTCATCTACTATCTTCATATTACAATTTAGTACATTGGGTTCTTGTTTCACATTCCTGTGATGCTTTACTAATAAGAATGTA
The DNA here is from genome assembly GCA_963573935.1 of Arctocebus calabarensis. Classification (NCBI taxonomy): domain Eukaryota; kingdom Metazoa; phylum Chordata; class Mammalia; order Primates; family Lorisidae; genus Arctocebus; species Arctocebus calabarensis. The sequence continues at coordinate 250 of CAUYON010026122.1, read as the reverse complement.
TTCCATCTCCATCCAGGTTAATAAAAAAGATGTAAAGTCTCCATCCTTTTTTTTTTTAATGATTTTATTGAATCATAATTCTGTACATTGGTGCAATCATAGAGCACGATTCATATACATTCAGAAATGTTTTGATCGTACTGTTACAGATAGCCTTCATGGCATTTTCTTGATCACTATATAAAGACATTGATACTCTATCTTTAATAAGTTTCACCAGTACCCTGCTAAGATGCACTGTAGGTGTGAT
>CAUYON010026120.1:0-14841 GCA_963573935.1 Arctocebus calabarensis | reverse complement strand
TATATAGTGATCAAGGAAATGCCATGAAGGATATCTGTAACAGTATGATCAAAATATTTCTGAATGTATATGAATCGTGCCCTGTGATTGCACCAATGTACATAATTATGATTCAATAAAATTATTAAAAAAAATGCTAAATAAGAAAAAGAAAAGTATTCATTCATAAGTGGAAAACAAAATGACAATACATTATGATAAATCTAATTAGAAAATTGTAAAAATAAATAAATATATCACAGCAACAATGGTTTCCCTAAAAACAAGGTTCTTCAATTGCTACTTAGGTGCAAGGCTGGTAATTGTTAGAAGGTTCCAAAAAACAGAGTGATTGCAGGCCTTGACTAACGCTTCCCTACCTGAAAGAAATGAGAAAAAAAAGTGGGTTTTTTTGTGTGTGTTTTTTAATATTTATTAAATCATAATTGTGTACATTAGGGCAATCATGGGGCACAATGCTCTGACTTCATATACAATCTGAAATATTTTCATCAAACTGTTTAACATAGCCTTCATGGCATTTTCTTAATCACTATATGTAGACATTGATATTCTGCATTTAGTAAGTTTCATATGAAGGCTAAAACTCAATTATAGCACAAGAATATGGGGGAAAAAAGTGTTCTGCAGACCTGCCTTCAGGGGCAGGTGAACTGGGGAAGTTGCTGCCCTGGAAAGAAAACTCTCCATGGAGTTGCTATCTCAGCAGAATTTTTTTTTTTGTTTTTTGAGACAGTCTTACGGTGTTGCCTGGGCTTGAATTTACTGCTGTCATAACTCACTGTGAACTCCAGCCCTTCAGTTCAGTGGTCCTCCTCCTCCGCCTTCCCTCAGAGGATGCTAAGAATTCTCCCTGGGTATCCCAAGTAGCTGGGCCTACAGGCACCTCCCCCATACCCTGCTAATGTTTCCTATTTTTAGTAAAGACGGGTCTTGCTCTTGCTCTTGCTCTTGCCCTAGCTCTTGCTCAGGCTGGTCTCAACTCATGAACCCATGCAATCCTCCCATTACTCATGCAATCTTCCCACCTTGGCCTTTCGTAGTGCTAATGACACAGGGCAGGTGCATCCCGGCTTGGTCAGCGCCAGCCACCTGGGAGCACCTGCCGAGCCTTCTACATCTCCGCTCCCACGGTGTTGGTGCAGCGGACCAGCTCCAGTGAGTTGAGGGCACAGTCCGTGCTGGAGCCTGTGTCAACCCCAGAACCCCCCCTTGGACATAGAGAGCCCTCCTCTGGCTGCACTACTCTCCTGTGAACATTTCAAAGGCCTGAGGGTGATACATGGTTCCCCTATTCAGGGGGACCTCTCATTTCCTTGGTCAATTCACATAAGTTTCCTAGCCCTGTGGGATCATGACTGTATCCATTCAATGATGCTTCGTTCACCTTGCCCCTGGTGGAAGGGACCGTATCCATTCACAAGGTGCTCATTCATCCTACCCCAGAGGAAGGGATGGTACCCGTTCATTTGTTACCAAGTCTTGGCCAAATGTAACTATAAAGGCCCATGCGACCATATATATATATCCCCCTAGACAAAGAACCCAGGCAGAGAGATTTTCCAGCTTAAGTCACTTAAGTTGTTCCCTCTGCCAGGAGTACTGGGACTTTATTTTTTATTTTTTTGTAAAATAAATCTTGTCTTACTAGTGATCTGTGGTCGGTGGATTCATTCTTCGAATCCCCAACACCAAGGAGACCAAGTGAAGAAGAAATTCCGCTATCACTAGGATTACAGCTGTGAGCCACCTGCCCAGCCGGATCTTTTCCTTATTTCCATCCTCCTCTCCCGCATTTTCTTTCTATTCCTAATCTTGCTTCTAAGGATTTCCAGCGCTTTATGAGTTGTCTTAGTCTCTGCATCTTCTATGCATTAGCTTCTTACTTAACTTTGATTTCAAATTTGCTTTTTCTCTAAGATTTACATGGACTTTGCTCAAACTTCTTAGCTCTAAATACTATTTTTAGATTTTACAACCATTTATAATTTTCCTTTTCGTCTTTGCTTTTGATCCTCACTATCTTCTCTCGTCAGTCTTTTGTGCACCTGTTTGCTTTACCAGATTTTATTCTGGTTACTGGTTTCGAGCCAGAACTTAATTTTTTAGCAATAATTTATGAATTTATTATTTATTTCCTTGGTTTTCTCTCCTTTGTATTGATTGCCAGCAAAATGCAAGTTTGGAAGAGTGAATGTTGATCTATCTGTCTGAGGAGACGAAGGCTATCTTAACTGTCAAGTGCTCCTGCCCTTTCTAACCTTGGGTTCCAAAGAAAATATTTTTCCCTGATGATACCAATGGCATACAACGAACCTGCATCAAAACTAAGACTGGTATATAATAAAATCCCATATCTTCCAAATATATTAAAATATGATATACATCTGTTATCGACAATAAGTACATCCTTTGAAACAGAGTCCAAAACTTTAACTTTAAGCTTACCTTCCTTTGTTTATCTCTTTATCTCTGATCCATACTCTATGCTCTAGGAAAATTTTACCTAATTTGTGAACCCCAACAATGCTCCTTCACTCTCAAATACAGTTTTGGAAATCATAGGATTTAGAGATAGAAACACTCGGCTTCTAATTTGGCCTCTTAATTGCTTGCAGCAATCTGGACAAATTACTCATCTGAGCTCTTTCTTGCAGGGAGGTTTAAATGGTTGCACATCTTTTCAGCATCCTGCTTTTGCATCTCGGTTCCCTTTATAGATTGTATCTGTTGCTGGAGGAGTTTTCTCACCTCCACACCTGTTGAAATCCCAAATGTTCTTCAAAGTTCAGCTTATAGATCAGCTATAGTTTTTCCCTTTGCATGATAAACCAAGAGTAGTACATTTCATATCTCTTTTCAGCTATGTTTAAAGTCTAGTTATTTTAACATTTCTTCTGCATTTTGTGTCCCTGCTTATAATTAGTAAATGTCTCAGAAATAGAAAAAAAAAGAATTTCACTTGAATTTCCTGTGACCTCCAAATGTATTTACTTACACACGTTTATGTGAAAGCTGCATTTTTATGTATACAAGGGTTTTATGTATATCTATTTGTGGCAAAACACACATACATTTGCTTCCACCAAGTCTTATGATGCTTCATATCTTCTAAATATATTTGGGTTCTTCATATCTTCTAAATTTATTTAGGTTTTATAATCATTTTATGTCACACCTAACTTGTGCTTTCACCTAAAATATTTATTTTTCAATCTTACTCTGTTGCCCCAGGCTAGAGTTCTCTGTCATCATTGCTCACAATAACCTTAAACTTCTGGGTTAACATAATACTCTTGCCTCAGCCTCCCAAAGAGCTGAGGTGTGTGCCACTGTGCCAGCTAGGTTTGTGTTTGTTTGTTTTTCTAACTTTAGGAGAGACTACATCTCATTCTTGCTCAGGCTGGTCTCATAAACTCTTGAGCTCTAGAAATCGTCCCACCTCAGCCTCCTAGAATGAGCTACCATGTCTGGCACACCTAATTTATTTTTTTTTTTCTTGAGACAGAATCTCACTTTGTCGACCTCAGTAGAGTGCTGTTGCATCACAGCTCACAGCAACCTCCAACTCTTGGGCTTAAGCGATTCTCTTGCCTCAGCCTCCCAAGTAGCTGGGACTACAGGCGCCCGCCACAATGCTCAGCTATTTTTTTGTTGTTGCAGTTGTCATTGTTTAGCTGGCCCAGGCTGGGTTCGAACCTGCCACCCTCAGTGTATGTGGCAGGCGTCATAACCACTGTGCTGCAGGCGCTGAGCCCCACCTAAAATATTTTTGACAGAATTCCAAACAAAAGTCAAATCAAAGAAAGCACATTAACAATATCAGAAAATCCTTCTTCTGTCTAAGTAAGATGCCAAACACTTGGACATCCTTAGATAAATTGCCGCTAAGGTGTCTTAAGGTCATCATATCCAGTGGTTCTAAGAATAGCTTGTGCAGTGCTTTCCAGGGAACTTCTAAATAATGAAGATGCAGTATTTAGAAATAACTTTGGTTTTAGACTTTGAAGGTTGTCCCTTAATTTATAGTATAAAGAATCTAATTATCTTAAATTTTCTTTCCCCGAGGCTTCTATAACTTTGGCAATTCTTCCAGTAATTGTTCTCGCTCAAAAGCAATCATGCATATTAGAACAGGAGGTAGACAGTGCCACAAGCTCTCTATATGGAGGGCAAAATTTGTTTTAGGCCAGCATCAATGAAGTACCCAAATGGAGGACCCGCTCAGGAGAATTAGGCCATGTATTTGAAAGCAGAAAGATAAAAAAATCTTCCAAGCTCACTAATGGGAAACAAAAGCAGAGTATGAAGAAATAGTCCTTTTTAAAAAGAAACTCAGGAAATTGTTTTGTCATTTCTCTAAGCCCAGGGTAGTGGCAAGAAAAATACTGCTAGTGAAACCCCAGGGGCAATTATCTTACTTTCCCAAGAATGTGTCAAGGTTTATCCTTTGCCCTCTTCCAATTCCCAGAGTCTTTCTTATTTTGGGAGCAACTGACTTTTCTGTCTAATGCTGGAGTCTCCAGTCAATTCCCCATAGAACAGCAGACAGCCAGGTAATCTGAGGACAGCCGAGAGTATGAAAACTATGAAGAGCTGGGATCCCAGCACGGCTTCAACCCACGTGCCTTCATCTCTTTATCTAGAAACGATGCTACTGAACATCTATCTTCTCTGCGACTGAATTCCTGTCCTGTAAATGGTAATAATAATTAAACTCACTTTCCAGGGGTTCATGGGACATTAAAATAATTAGTAAACAGAGAGTCTTGCAATTGGTAAGTTACTGCTCCCACTTCCCTCCATTCTCTATGTATTAGTCAAACATCACCAAACAAACAGAACCAACAAACGTGTGTGTGTGTGTGTGTGTCACAAACATTCCCATGGCCACCTACATTTGGCTCAGAAAGGGAGATTTAGCTTAAGGCACCAGATCATGTAAGGCTGAAGTCTGCAGAGCGTTCCTACAGCTGCAGGCCCAGCAGGGAGCTGAGGTCGCATTTCCAGTTATACCTTCCTGTCACGAGTTCCTGTCTCACCGATTCTTAAGTGCCCGAATCTGCAGGCCTGAGCTACGGTGTAGGTCGGGTTCTGGACGTCATGTAGTTTTAGCTTATCAGGCATCATTATGTAAGATCTGGAGGAAGGATATTCTTTCCGTCATAAGGCTGCCCATGGAAGCACCTGTCTTTTACAGCATCGTTCCACTACTCGTGGCTGTCAGTGATGTAGCATAGACCTTCAGTTTTGGGCTCACAGCTTTAATTTTTAACTTTTTATCAACTTTAGGTTAAAGGGGAGACACAAGCAATGTTGACCATAAACCAAGGAAGACCTATGAATCAGCATTTTCATTGCAAAGGAAGTTTCAGTAGAATAGTGAAATCCACCAAGCAGTTCTGGTGTGTTTTGCCTAAATCTGTAATATAACCTTTCCAGCTGAGGGTATCAGACCCACATAATCACTTTTAAACCTTGCCGTCAACACTGGTTAAGTAGTGAGAGTATTCTTAGTCAGCCTATAATTGTGATTATAAACTGAACTCAGCTATTGATGCCAAATTTGATCCTAATGTTTTCATTTTACTTTTTAATCACAAAGAAAAAAAATGCACGACTTCTATATTCAGTGTTTAAAACAATACCCAAGGAGAAATATGTTTACTATTAGCAGATGGAAGCCTTGACTCACGACGGTGATGTTTATGAACACTACCCACCATGCGGTGCTTTGCACGCGTGCACTTTCTAAACCCCCGTAGAGCTCTGTGCAGTTGCTTACTGCGGTTGTTCTTTTTTCGTCCAGGGGTTGTCTCAAAAAAAAAAAATAAATACAAAAATTCTAGTAGTTTTAATTTAGATAAAATTCTCTTTTTTCTTACTGTATTAGTGTTAAATTTATTGGGTGTGATAATAGTCCTATAATTATATAAAGGAACAGCCTTGTTCTTAGTACATGCATGGTAAAGTGAGACAAAAATGTGGTAAACTTCATGTTTTAGTTCTTTCACCTTTTCTGTAAGTTTGATATATATATATATTTTTTTACTTTTACATATATATGTATTAATTAGGTTTCCACTTTCTGCCTTCACAGAATTGAAAAGGCTTAAAATTTAAGAACAATAACAATGTTTAAGATAAGGACAAGAAACAAAAACCACGTAAAGAATGGACGAAGATAAATACATTCAGAAAAGAAAACAGATGATTACTGCATCGAAATATTAACCAATATTAGTAATAATAATGCCAAGAAAGTAATGTTCAAATATGACATTATAGAGTGCTTTGACTCTTAGGCTCAGTATGAAGTCATCAGTTAACTTCCTATTTTTTTCCAAAGTCTCAAAAAATAGACAACTAATATTATATAAATAAAAGTAAAGGAGAGTTTCAAAAAACAGATCATGTCAAATCTTATAGACAATAGAAAAAGAAGAAATATTTCAAAATCATTCTGCTTGATCTAGATACATCTGATATTGAAATTGGAGAAAATATATTGTTATAAAGGGAAATTACAACCACATTTCACTTATAAGTGAGGATGCAATATCCTAGACAACATATTGACAAGTTGAATTAAAAGTTAATGTTTAAGTAATGTACTCTGGTAAAAACTGAAACCATTTTATGTTAAAATTAGTCACTATTTTCTTTCCTTTTTTTTTTTTTTTAGTTTTCTTTCCCTCACGCCTCCCTCCTTCTCTCTCTGTCTCTTCTCTCCTTCCCCGATGCCCCCACTGTGTCATTAATTGTCATCAATTGTCCTCATATCAAAGTTGCATAATAGGATTCATGCTTCTCCATTCCTGTGATGTTTCACTAAAAATAATGTGTTCCACCTCCATCCAGGTTAGTAAGTATGCTGCAGAGTCTCCATTGTTTTTGATGACTGAGTAATATTCCATTGTATACATATACCATAGCTTACCAATCCATTCCTGGTTGAAGGACATTTAAGCTGTTTCCACATTTTAGCAATTGTAAATTGGGCTGCGATAAACAGCCTAGTACTATAAAGTGTCTTTATAATAAAAGTTTTTTTTTTTTTTTCTTCTGGATAGATGCCCAGTAATGGGACTGCAGAACCAAATAAGAGGTCGAGGTTGAGTTCTTTGAACTTTCTCCATACTTCCTTCCAAAAAGGTTGTATCGATTTGCAGTCCCACCAGTAGTGTAAAAGCGTTCCTTTCTCCCCACATCCATGCCAGCATCTGCAATTTTGAGATTTTTGTGATGTGGGTCATTCTCACTGGAGTTAGATTGTATCTCAGGGTCATTTTAATTTGCATTTCTCTAATGCTTAGGGATGATGAGCATTTTTTCATGTGTTTACTGGCCATTCATCTGTCGTCTTTGGAAAAGATTCTATTCATCTCTCTTCCCCATTAATGTATGTGATTATTGTTTTTTTTCCTAGAGATTAATTGAAATTCTGTATAGATGCTGGTAATTAAACTTTTGTCAGATTCAAAATGTGCAAATATCCTTTCCCATTGGGTAGGTTGTCTATTTGCTTTGGTTGTTGTCTCCTTGGCTGTACAGAAGCTTTTAAGTTGAATTAAGTCCCATTTATTTATTATTGCAGTTGTTGCTATTGCCATGGCAGTCTTCCTCATAAAGTCTTTCCCCAGGCCAATATCATCCAGTGTTCTTCCAATTCTTTCTTTGAGGATTTCTATCGTCTCATGCCTTAAATTTAAGTCCTTTATCCATCTTGAATCAATGTTTGTGAGTAGAGAAAGGTACCCATCCAGTTTCAATCTTTTACATACGGATAATCCAGTTCTCCCAGCACCATTTATTGAATAGGGAGTCTTTCCCCCAGTGAACACTCTTCTTTGGTTTATCAAAGATTAGATAGCTGTAAGTTATTGGTTTCATTTTCAGGAACACTCTTCTTTGGTTTATCAAAGATTAGATAGCTGTAAGTTATTGGTTTCATTTTCAGGATTTCTATATGATTCCAAGTGTCTAAGTCTCTATTTTTGTGCCAGTACCATGCTGTCTTGACCACTATGTCCTTGTAATAAAGCCTAAACTGGTATGGTGATATCCCCTTCTTTGTTTTTATTACTAAGAAGTGCCTTAGCTATACGGGAGTTTTTCCTGGTTCCATACAAAGCACAGAATCATTTTTTACAGGTCTTGAAAGTAGGATGTTGATATTTTAATAGGAATGGTGTTAAAATGGTAAATTGCTCTGGGAAGTATACACATTTTAACAATACCAGCCATGAGCATGGTATGGTCTTCCATGTGTTAAAGTCCTCTGCTATTTCCTTTTTTAGGGTTTCATAATTTTCTTTAAAGAGGTCTTTTACTTCTTTTGTTAGGTATATTCCTAAGCATTTCATTTTCTTTGGGGCTATGGTGAAGAAAGTTGTGCCCTTAATTAACCTCTCATCTTGACTGTTGTTGGCATATATAAAGGCAACTGACTTGTGGACATTGATTTTATATCCTGAGACATTACTATATTTTTTGATGACTTATAAGAGTCTTGAGGTTGAGTCTTTGGGGTTCTCCGAGTATAAGATCATATAATCAGCAAAAAGGGAGAGCTTGACCTCCTCTGCACCCATCTGGATGCCCTTTATTTTCTTGTCTTATCTAATTGTAGTGGCTAGAACTTCCAGCACTATGTTCAATAGCAATGGTGACAGAGGATAACCTTGTCTGGTTCCAGTTCTAAGAGGAAAAGCTTTTAGTTTTATTCCATTCAATAAAATATTAGCTGCGGGTTTATCATAGATAGCCTTGATCAGTTTAAGAAATGTGCCACCTATACGTACTCTTCAGTGTTCTAATTAGAAAAGGATGCTGAATTTTATCAAATGCTTTTCTGCATCTATTGAGAGGATCATATAGTCCTTGGTTTTGCTTCTGTTGATACAGTGCATAATGTTTATGGACTTTCGAATATTAAGCCAACCCTGCATCCCTGGGATGAAACCTACTTGATTATGATGTATGACTTTTTTGATGATAAGCTGTAATCTATTGGCGAAGACTTTGTTGAGAATTTTTGCATCAATATTCATTAGTGAAATTGGTCTGAAATTCTCCTTTTTAGTTGGGTCTTTATCTGGTTTTGGTATCAGGATGATATTTGATTCATAGAATGTATTGAGGAAGATTCCTCCCTCCTCTATTTTTTGGAATAATTTCTGTAGTACAGGAATAAGCTCTTCCTTGAAAGTTTGATAAAATTCCGGTGTGAAGCCATCAGGACCAGGGCATTTTTTTGTTGGGAGATTTTTTTATTGTTTCTTTGATCTCAGTGCTTGAAATTAGTCTGTTCAGGACCATTGATCTATTTCATCTGGGCTAAGTCTAGGGAGAGGGTGTGTTTCCAAATAATGATCCATCTCCTTCACATTGTCAAATTTCTGGGTATAAAGTTTCTGGTAGTATTCAGAGATAATCTCTTGTATTTCTTAGCATCAGTTGTTATTTCCCCTTTATCATTTCTGATTGAGGTTACTAGAGATTTTACCTTTTTATTTCTAGTTAGTCTGGCCCAAGGCTTATTTATTTTATTTATTTTTTCAAAAAACCAACTCCTTGTTTTATTAATTTTCTGAATAATTGTTTTGTTTTTAATTTCATTGATCTCTGGTTTAATTTTGGATATTTCTTTTCTTCTGCTTGGTTTAGGCTTAGATTGTTCTTCTTTTTCCAAATCCATCAGATGGCTTGAGAGTTTGTTGATATGCTCTCTTTCTGTTTTTCACATGTAGGCTTCTAAAGTGATAAATTTTCCTCTCAGGATTGCTTTTGCTGTATCCCATAGGTTTTGGTAGTTTGTGTCTTCATTGTTGTTATACTCAAGGAAGTTAATGATTTCCTTTTTCATTTCTTCCTGCACCCAAGTGTCATTCAGCATAAGGTCATACTTCCATGTCTTTGTGTGAGGTTGAGCATTTTTGTTGGAGTTGAGTTCCACTTTTATTGCCTTGTGGTCTAAAAAGGTGCAAGGTAGAATTTCAATTCTTTTGATTCTGCTGAGGTTTGTTTTGTGTCCTAGGATATGATCAATTTTGGAGAATGTTCCATGGGATGATGCGAAGAATGTATATTCTATATATTTGGGATGGAACATTCTATATACATCTATCAAGCACAGTTGTTCTAAAGTCTCATTTAAATCTCTAATATCTTTATTTAATTTCTCTTTAGAGGATCTGTCCAGCTCTGAGAGAGGTGTGTTAATGTCACGTGTTATGGTGTTATAGGATATCAAATTACTCAGACTAAGCAAGGTCTGTTTCAAAAATCTGGGAGCATTTAAATTGGGTGCATAAATATTTAAAATTGAAATGTCTTCTTGTTGTATTTTTCCCTTAACCAATATGAAGTGACCATCATTATCTTTTTTAACTTTAGTTGCTTTAAATCCACGTGTATCTGAGAATAAGTTTGCTACCCATCTTTTCTTCTGAGTTGTTTGCCTGAAAAATTGACTTCCAACCCTTAACTCGGAGTTTTAATTTGTCTTTTGACATGAGGTATGTGTCCTGCAGACAGCAAATAGATGGCTTGTGTTTTTCATCCAATCAGCCAATCTATCCCTCTTCAGTGGGGAATTCAAGCCATTGACATTTATTGAGATAATTGATAAGTGTGGTAGCATTCTATTCATTGTATTTTGTGAAAATCTGTTGGTTAGTTTTGTCTTTTGCAACATTGGAGAAACTGGGTTCTGTCCTATATTTTCTAGGTATTTACTTTGCTGAAGGTCCATTGTGATGGACAGTATGTAGGACAGGTTGAGATATTTCCTGTATAACTGGCCTTGTGACAAATTTCCTCCATATTTGCATATTAATACAAGATTTGTTTTCTCCATCAATTTTAAAGCTTAGCTTGGTGGGGTATAGAATTCTGTGCTGTAAATTGTTCTGTTTATGTAGGTTAAAGATTGTCTTTTGGCTTAAAAAGTTTCATTAGAGAAGTCTGTGGTCACCCTTACAGGTTTTTCACTGTAGGTCAGTGGGCTCTTACTCCTAACAGCTTGCAAGATCTTTTCCTTTGTCTTGACTTTAGATAAATTCATCACAATGTGCCTTGGAGCAGTTCTATTTGAGTTGAGACAACCAGGGAACCAATATCCCTCTGAATGGAGTATGTCAGAATCTTTAGTCATATTGGGGAAATTTTTAATTATAATATTCTCTAGAATGGCTTCTATTCCTCTGGGGCATTCTTCTTCCCCTTCAGGGATACCTATAACTCGTATGTTTGAATGCTTCATAAAGTCCCATAATTCTGTCAGTGAACGTTCTATTTTCTCTCTCTTCTTTTTAGCCTCTTTAACTATCCGAGTTATCTCAAGAGCCTATCCTCTCCCTCTGAGATTCTTTTTTCTGCATGATGTAATCTGTTGTTGATACTTTCTATTGCATCCTTAAGTTCCCTAATTGACTGCTTCCATTCTTCATCTCTGCTATATCCTTTTTATGTTCTTTGTATAGTTCATCTTTATTTGATTCTGTTTTTGAATTTCCTTTTGGTTTTATCCACTTTCTCAGCAATTTCTTACATTGCTTTTTGATTGTTTTCCACTTTCACAGCAATTTCCTTTATTTTTTTCATTATCTGTATTTTAAATTCCCCTTCTGTCATTTCTAACTTTTCTTTATAGGAGGAATATTTTGTAGTAGCTATCTCATGATCCCTAGAAGGGGTTACTCTGGCCTAGGATTTCATGTTGTCAGGATTTTTCTATTGATTCTTCCTCATGAGTGCTCTCTTGTATCTATTTCCTTGCACTAATTTTCCTTTCACTTCTTCTTGTTCTTTAAGTTACTATAACGCTGGCCTAAAGTTTTAATGAGTCCTTCTGGTGTGAGACCAGAAGGATGAAAAAATTGAAGAGAAGAAGGAAAAAAAGATTTAAAGAAGAGAGGAAAAAAAGAGAAAGAAAAGGGGGTAAAAGGAAATATTGACAAAAAGAAGAGAGGCATTACAAGAGAGAAACAGGAGTAATATAGGTGTGTAGCAGGGTACTAGGACCCAACTTTAAAGACTCCCAACCTCTGGGGGTGCTGGGTTGGATGATTCCCTTTAGGACAATAGCTCTTTGCCAGCCAGCTCAGACATCCCACCTCCACCAGGTAGAGAGGAAAGACAAAAATACTGTGACTCGAACCAAAACAAAAAAGCAAAAACCTTTATGGGATAAAATTGGAGGGGGGGGTGAATAATAGGGACCAAAACACTAGCAAAAATGAAATTATAATTGTTGAAGAAGGCAAAAATGGAAGATTGTATTTAAAAATAGAATGGTGAAAAAAAAAAAAGAAAAAATGTTGAAATTAAAAAAAAAAACCCAAACCAAAAACAAAAATCCTACAACCAAGAATCCAAACAGTATATTTATCTTGCTAAGCATTGACTGGGCAACAGGTGATTTTCTGAGGTATGAGATGTTAATTACAAAGTTGATACAGCTGTACGAGATGGGGACTGGAGGCCCCTGCTGATTACTCACACCCTGAAGGCTTGGGAGCCCAAATAACTCCTCAGCCCCCTCAAAAGACACTCCAAGCCATAAACCTTGGTCAAGCAGAAGCCTTCCATGGAAAACACTTATCCCTGGGATCTCTCCTGGTGTGTCTGCCTATCTGGTATGCCAAGTCCAGTCTCCTCCTATTTCCGTGAGGGCCACGGCTGTAATCTGCCAAACACTTGGATCTCCACACTTGCCCAGCATCTCAATCCCCACTTTGGGCAGCTCAGTCACTAGACTACTTGCCCAAGGTCTCCCGGCTGATTCTGGTGCTGCAACACGCAGGGGTAGCCCACATCTGAACAATATTAGCTCCTTTCCAGCTCAGCGGCTCAGTCTGGGGTCCTAGACAACACCCAAAGTCATCCACATACTGGCCCAAGATCGACAAGGCAGTTCAATTGAGTGTCCAAGTCTAAAAAAACCAAAACAGCTCCCAGGTAAGGCTTTTCCTGCTTGCAATCTCACCGTTGCTGTGGTTACAACTGCAGGCAGCCTAGACCAAACAAATGCACCCACCACTTGCCAGTTTTCCATCTCTTCTGTCCTCCTTGTGGTGTCCAGAAGTCTCTCACTGACCTCCTGTATCACCAAAGGGAAGCCTCTGGGCAAAAACCACCAGCCAGAGATGCCTGGGGTCCTCTCTCCCTACTCTCACCACGCCCGGCTGCACAGAAGCTACTACTTGGCTGCCATCTTCCTCTGAAATCAGCATAATTTTAATTATATGGCTGGAGAGATACTTGTTAATTTATTGCTCATTTCTTTCTTTTGGCAGCTTTTTCTCCTCTATTCTATGTATTTTGAGAACTGAGATTTATAACTGTTAAAATATTATAAATACAGATATTCAGAGAGTTTCACAGGGACTGACTTTGCCCCATGAGAGAGAGAATGCCTGAGAATGTAGGCAACATAGAAGAAATGAGATATGAAGGACAGAGAGATACAGGCACTGCAGTTCCTAATCACTCCTAGCAAGTATTTTGATCTTTACTTATCTTCAAAATACTTCTGTACCTGGAAGAGTATAGAATTGATGCTGAATGAATAATTATTGAATGAAAGACACATTGAATGATCAAATGAATAATAATTCACACTACCCTTATTGACCTTAGAAACATGGTTTCTTCTCTGCATATATAAAAAATAGAAAGAGATTTTTAAAACTGTGACCCAAACCTCATTTATATCAACCACTAACATATCCACAAGAAAATCTGTTACCCCCAGGGCTGTAAGCAAAGTGAACTGTCTTAACGTTTCTTTTGCTCAATATTATAAGGACATTCTAACAAAGAGAAAATTAACAGACCCTGCTGAAGAGTAGAAAAGAGTTGGATAAGACATAGGGCAGACTTTTGACTATTAAGTAAAAAAGTTGTCTACGAACCAAGTCTATGCTACTGTCCAGATCCTAAAGCAAATTCGGATATCACTTAATTACAAGTCTGATAGATTGTAGTTCATCCTCTAGTAAATTTTCTGGATAAGATAGAAATGATATTCCCTAAAAAATAACTATAATTTTAAGTGAATTTTTCAGTCCCTTTCACCAATCACTGTCAGGAAACTGTACTGTTAGTGGTGCTGCTAAAACTCTAAAGACAAATGACTAAACTTTCTGGAGGTCTAACCACAATCTTGGCCTTCTCTGATGCATGGCCACAGGTCCATATGTTTGTTGCTGAATTCATAATGAATCTCTCCCACTGACTGACTGAGATAAAGCAGATTCTAATTACCTAGTTTGGGGTTCTGAAATCACATTGAGCACAAACCAGCATAGAATCAAATCATGTTTTGACTGAATAATCAAGTGATACTGATTCACAATTTAGGAAAGGTTATATTTTGCAAGCACTACTTAAATATTCCATATTATGACATTAATAAGAAATTTTGATTATTTTACCTAATTTGACAACCTGTTGAAAGTACAAGAAAATATTTCATCTGTGTATTAAGAAAGCATATATGCTATTCCTACTGTGTTTTTCTTTTCCTTTTTTTTATGAGACAGTCTCACTATGTAAACCTGGGTAAAGTGCTGTGGCGTCACAGCCCACAGCAACCTCAAAATCAGGGGTTTAAAGAATTCTCTTGCCTCAGCCTTCCAAGGCAACTTCCAAGCAGCTTAGACTACAGGCAACTGCCACAATATCCAGCTATTTTTTTTTTTTATAATTTTATTGAATCATAATTCTGTACATTGGTGCAATCATAGGGCATGATTCATATACATTCAGAAATGTTTTGATCGTACTGTTACAGATACCCTTCATGGCATTTTCTTGATCACTATATAAAGACAT
>CAUYON010026118.1:0-19050 GCA_963573935.1 Arctocebus calabarensis | reverse complement strand
ATCACAAAATCTCAAAACTGCAGATGCTGGTGTGGATGTGGAGAGAAGGGAACACTTTTACACTGCTGGTGGGACTGCAAACTGATACAACCTTTTTGGAAGGAAGTATGGAGAACTCTCAAAGAACTCAAGCTAGACCTCTCATTTGATCCTACAATCCTATTACTGGGCATCTACCCAGAAGGAAAAAACTCCTTTTATCATGAGGACACTTGCACTAGACTGTTTATTGCAGCTCAATTTACGATCGCCAAAATGTGGAAATAACCTAAATGCCCACCAATCCAGGAATGGATTAACAAACTATGGTATATGTACACTATGGAATACTATTTAGCCATTAAAAAAAATTGGAGACTTCACACCCTTTGTATTAACCTGGATGGAAGTGGAAAACATTATTCTTAGTAAAGCATCTCAAGAATGGAGAAGCATGAATCCCATGTACTCAAGTTTGATATGAGGACAATTAATGACAATTATTCACATGGTGGGGGTGAGGTAAGGGGAGAGCAGAGAGAGAAAGAATGAGGGAGGGGTGGGGAAAGGAAGAGCAGAGAAAGGGAAGGAGCGGGGGGGCTCTTGAGGTCTTGGTGTGTGCCACACCGTTTGGAGGCAAAACACAATTGTAAGAGGGACTTTATCCAACAAATGCAACCAGTGTAACATGGTTTCTTGTACCTCAATGAATCCCCAACAATAAAAAAAAAAAAATTCTGTCTTTCCTTTTCTTATACTTTTAAGATGTTCTTTTGTCCATGAAATGTATTATTAAACAATGTATATATTAAAAAATCTAAACAAGAGGTATAGGCTAGTGCTCAATATATGTTGGCTAGAATTTTTCTCTACCTGAAAGTGGCATCACTTTTTTTATGCTTTTTTTTCTATAATGACTTTAACATTCAAAGCTTATATATATATGTATATTTCATTTATTATTTGCACATAATAATTATATATCTTTACAGGGTACCTGTGATGTTTTAATACAGGTATACAATGTGAATTAATCAAATTCATGATAATTGAGGTATCCATCACCTCAAGTATTCATCATTTCTTTGTGTTATGAACATTATAATTCTACTCTTTTAGTTATTTTAAAGTACATCCTAACTGATTGTAATCATTTTGTCATGCTATCAAATATTGTTCACTCTATCTAACAACATTTTTGCACCTAGTGACCACCCCCACATTATCTCCCCCTCCCTGCTGCCCTGCCAAGCTTCTGGTAATCACCATTCTACTCTGTCTCTGGGAGATCAATATTTAGGTGCTACATGTGAGTGAGAACATACAAGATATGTCTTTCTGTGCTTGGCTTATTAGGGTTAACATCATGTTCTCCAGTTCCATCTATATAGTTGCGAATGGCAGGATTTCATTCTCTTTTGTGGGTTGGGTCCAACTCTTAGTTGTGTCCCACCCGCACTAAGTAATTTTTTTATAGCATGAAATAAATGGAAAGGATACTCAAATGCTTTGGGAATCTGAGGGAAAGAATCTTAACCCATTGCTAATAATTACCATGTACATTAACATCTAAATAAGAGTTATAGGCAAGTGTTCAATATATGTTGGCTAGAATTTTTCTCTACCTGAAAGTGGCATCACTTCTGTATGCTTTTTAGTTTACTACTTTTACCAATAACTCTTATTTAGATTTCAATGCACATGGTAATTATTAGCAATGTTAAGATTCTTTTGCTCAGATTCCAAAAGAATTTGAGTATCCTTTCCGTTTCTATCATGCTATAAAAAAATTACTTAGTGCAGGTAGAACACAACTACAACAGCAACTAACAAGTTCCCACAAGTAATTAGGTATTCCAAATTGAATGTATGGATTATGGAAAGTTTGAAAGAAAATGATGTAGATTAGATGGACGGGGGACAGAAATTTGCAATAAAAAAGTAGCAGGAAATAGTTATGGAAAAAAATCATGAAACAGCTATAACCATTGTTCTCCCAGAAGATAGATAGATGGTTCATCCTAGATCAGCACTAAAGCTCTAATTTCAGACAAAGTTATAAACACAGGAGATACGTCGGGGGAGATGGATTATCCCTTGCCTGGAAATGTCATGGATACAGAATCCATTCTAAAGTGGTTCTCACTGGGCCTGAAAACCAAGGAACCCCTGAGGAAAATTCCTTCTTTTGCTTAATTTTTCAGATTTTATTTTATCATCTGCTTCCTATGGGAGACATGGAGTAGAAGCAAGAAAAAGCACAGAAATAAAAGTTAAGAGGAATTTTAATAGGTAAAGAGGGGGGTAACAGTAACATACGTTCAAAGGAGGGGACAGTAGAGGGTTTTAGAAAGAAAAAAATAGCTTTTCAAATCATTCTTTAAAAAACTTCAGATGTCTGTCCGAAACATTCTTCCTTAGGTGAAAAATATCCAGAATATATAAAAGTATCCATATAATAAGACTGTGCAATAAATGTTAGGCTTTAAGACTTTAACATGGGTATTTTATTTTATGTTCTTAAATTGGGGGAATTATTCAACAACAACAACAACAACAAAAAAAAAACCCCAGCATATCAATTGTAGAATAAAGCTATTTATTATGTGCTCATAATCCCATTACATAAAACAAGATCCTTCTCTTAAGATCTTAAATAATGCTGAGATAAGCAAGTGTTAACAGTAGAATAAGCAAAACCATAGGAAAAAGCTAGTGGTTGTGAGTGGGAGAAGAGGAGATCACAGAAGGCTTTAGGGAGTACTCAGAATTTGTACTCTATCCTAAAGAGTGAGTAGTATATTTTGACAGCTAGGAAAAAGGCAGAGAAGGGCCTTACATGTGTAAGAACTGGATGGTTCTTGCTGACATGATGACTAGCTGCATAAAGTCAGACCAGAAGAAGGCAGAAAAATAAATACCATGGCCAATCAGGAGAAAAAAGACAGTTTTCAACCAGATAATAAATTGAGAAAAACATAAAAACCTTTGACGACTTTATAGAGGAAATTTAAGTAGGGGCTCAGAAACATGCTTTAAAGGAAGCACTTTGAAGGATATCTTTCAGAAGGTAAAGCCCATAAATTAACAAGATCTTTATTAAATAGACCACTAAGTACAATTTACAGCCCCTGTTCTTAAACAAGGTTAAGCAAGTAAAGACTTTCTAAAATCACATCATTGTGCACCTGATTTCTTATTTTTGAAAGCTGTTCCTTATGTTTAAGCACCATCAACCACCAAAGTAAATGCACAAATTTTCAAAATTCCCCTTAAAATTCTAGTAGCATCTGCAATCTGTATTCAACATAGTAAAGACGCTTTCCTGACCGATCAGGAAACAGTAAAAAATAGGGCCAGTTTAGTAAACGTGACAAACAAGGAGTAGTGAGGTCATCTGTTTGTCACACAAACATTACTATATGCGCAGAACTGGGCTACTCATGAGAACATAGAGATGAAAGGCATTACAGAGTCTGCACCTTCAAGATATTCTTTCCTCAGTGTGGAAGGCAGTGGAACAGACAGCAAAGAGGACAAAAGCATTTACAGACATATGTAATACTGTATTTGATACAAATACCTATGCAGTATTGACAAAGATTTATAATCAGAAGACAAAGTAGATACAATGTAATATCCACCAAAGCAAGGAAAATTATCTGGTTTGTACCTTATGTATTCTAAGCACCTTAAAAATACTCCACAAACAAACATGTATTTAGTGAGTACCTCTTATTTGCCAGATTCCTTCTAGGCAATAATGATACAATGGTTAGAGTTAGATGTAGGGTTAGGATTATAATGCTTGAATTTGAATCCTAATCCTACCTATTACCAACTATAACTAAAACTAAATTTCCTAATGCGAAATAGAAATGATAATGGAGCCTACTTCATCAGGTTGCTTTGAAAATCACATGAAATAATGTACCAAAAATGCTCAGCACAACTCAGTGTTATAGAATGTTTATTATTTAATATACTGTGTTTATTATTTCATAAGTATAAGTCTGACAATATTGTAAGACTTGAAATAAACAGAAAATCAACAGCCTATTAAACTGTGAAACAGATGTAATTCACTAACTATACTAGACCTATATCTTCTGTGCTTCCTCATTCACTAGTCCCCACGGGCCTCCAGGCCTTGTGCTTTGCTTAACTAGGCCTATGGAGGTTGTGGCATGCAAGCAGATACCTGAAGAGGTCAGACACTGCAGATCTTGGTCAGTTTGAGCTGCTAAAACAAATTACTATACACAAGGTGGTTCACACAAGAAGCATTGTTTTCTCATAGTTTTGGAGGGTGTGAAGTCTAAGATGGAGAACCAGTAGATGTGGTGTCCAGGGAGGGGCAGGCACTACTCCTGGTTTGCAGCCAGCCATCTTCTCATTATATCCTCACATGTGGGAGGAGAAAGCAAGCTCTCCACTGTCTCTTCCCAAAAGTCCAATCCCACCATGACAGCTTCACTCTCACAACCTAACCCATTGTTTTCCAAGGTCCTTATCTCTAAATAGCAATCATATTAGGAATTAGGGTTTCAAATTTTAAGGGATTACAAACATTCAGTTATAGCATTAAAACATGGATGTATAGAGAAATAAAGATCCCCGGGACAGTGAATCGATAAGAAATAGAAAGCAGGAAAGAGTCCTTAGAAAATTCCTCACTCTTCCTCATGAAGGTCTTGAGTGATCAAGCAACCCAACCGGTTATACAAGGAAATATATTATCTCACTCAATTCATCAACGTGGGTGTATACCAAGATCATATACAGAGATCTGCTCAGGTAAATAATAAACTGAGGATGTGATGACCAGTGGGGATACCATCCCAGCCATTGCCAGGAGTCAAAACACATCACTCTCAGCAGTCATTGCTATTTAAGGAGAATGCAAACTACTTGGAAATCTAGGTCTGTCTTGGAGAACTGATTAAAAGTGAATGGCAGACAGTTAATTCCCATCATTTCATTTCTCCTCAAACTGATAGGGTCATTAAAGTCTGTGGTTTTCACTCAAGCAGATTTTCACTATTACAATCCTTATCGATTCCTGTGTTCAAGAGATTTGGGAGTCATTTCATATGTGGAATTATGTTCCAAGCATGGTGTGACACACAAGAAAGAACAGATTTAGAAATAAAATACTATATTCTATTGATAGACTCAACTGACCTTAGACTTTTAAGTAAATAACATCAGAATTTCATCTTACTCATTTATAAAACAAAATAAGAACAATAATATAATTGATGTCAGGGTGGTTGTGCTTATACACATATATAAGTAGCCCACAGAAGACAAATTATTTTATTGTATGTCTCATTTTTCCTTTTTAACAAAATATGAAGAGATTTCTAAGTAGAAAAAGAAAATTTAAAACATTAAAAAAATTGGTATATTTCTACCATGCTAATAATAGTACAATAAGATCTAATATTAATTTGATTATAAGTGAATGTTAAGTGAGTTACTAATTTTAATGTTTCCTATATCTTATTCATATTGTACCATTCTAAAACACAATCAAATGCATTACGACCTAATAAACACATTTGTCAGACCATATTTAAAAGTAAATAGTTGATCTCTTATTTTCTGATGTTAAAGAATAACAGCTATTTAATAGTTTTGTTCTTGGTCCAAAGTTAAATGCAAGGGAAATATGCAACTTTCAGTCTCTGATACTTGTATACATACAAATTATGATTACATAGAAATCATTAAGTGTTTTCTTTAGTGTGAAGAAAATGAAGCCAATTCAAAATTGTTATCTTTTAAAAGTTAGAGTTGCTGGCACTTAAAATAGTATCTTGAGAATAAATGGTGGCCATTATTTATTAAATATTCTTTCTTAATGCTGGTGCTGGGAGTCAGGGGAGATTATTGCTAAGATCATTCTAGACCTAAATTTAACAATCAAAAACATAAAATAAAATGTTCAATAAACAAAAAAAAAAATTGGACACAGCCCACTTACTTAGTGGCATTACTTAGAAAGCTTTATACAATTCCTTATTTTTTTAAATAATTCTTATTTCTAGAATTCTACATTCAGAATGGAAATATAGGTAGTTCCTGAGTTATAAACACCTGACTATGTATAACTCTCACTTATGAATGGAGGCTATTCCAGTAATAAATAAATGTACCTGTTCCAACTTACAGATTCAACTTCAGAACAAACCTACAGAACCTATCTCGTTCGTAACCTGAGGACAGCCTGTACTATAATGTTTAATGACACAACCTAAGAACCTACTATACAGTCATTAATGCTAACATATTTTGACTTCTTCACAGATTAATTAATTAGAATAAATTAACAAAATGTAGCTAGAAATTAATTTTAATCACTGTGCCTTGTCTCTTGGTTGCAAGCAAATTAATAATATGTTGCCCTTGCGATTTACAGAGGTATGATTAATGGTCAATATTAAAATTTGTAGAGGTCTTCTGGCAAAGTGAAAACCTGACTGCCTAACTATAAAAAAAAGAAAAAATTTCATCTAAATGCAATAAATCAGAATTACTGAAGGTAAGCCCTGTGAGATGGTCCATCTGGTCAGGCCTGGAAGTGTCAAGTATTGTCCCAAGCACTTTAAGCTGCCAGCCTCTTCATCAGCCTCTCTCTTTCCAGTCACGCTCCTGTTCAGGTCTTTGCTACATGCTCTGCTGATTACCTTGGAAAAGGGCAATGCTGTAACTGTTCAACTGACCTTTCAGTTTATTTTCTCTTGTGTAATATGAAACATGAGCTAACACAGCCTTAGTCTACTGATTTCTAGGAAGAATTCTGACTTAATATTTCAACAGCTCTTGGCTCAAATAACGTTCTGCTCCTCTGTATTCAGGTTTCTCTTTTTGGAAAAATTACATGGCAAAGACCAGAGAGATGGACTAGAGAGACAGAAGCTTTAGATCTTCTGCTGCAAGGACTATCATCCGCACAGCAGTGTGCTCCTGAGAATGGGGGGTCAACTAACTTGCCGAGAAGTGATTCCAGCCCACTAGAATCTTCTGAATGTGACTTTCATTTTATCAGTGAATACTCGAGACCAGTGGTGCTTATGTCTTTTTTATTGTTGATAGGAATGTTACCATTACTCAAACACTGTCAAAAATTCTACACAGACCATGGAGGAAAAAAATAGAAAGGAAGGTTAATGAGTCAAAGATAACACTTTCCAGACCCAACTTGAACATGTTCGCCATGTGACCTTTGAGGAGATAAACATACAAAGTTTTAGGTTCCTCTTCCATAAAGTGAAGAAGCAAAACCAAAAGGTCCCATCTCAGGTGTAAGAATTTATAATCTAAATGTTAAACTTCCTTCATTCTTAATTGAGTGCTAAATTGTCCCAATCTAGAAAGGAAATATTCATTCTAATACAAAGGTCATTTTAGACAAAATCCACATGCACCAAAAAGTGTATATTTTAGCATGTATAAGTAACATAATTTCATGTACATCTTATTTTTTCTTTTGAGACAGACTCTCACTCTGTCATCCTGGATAGAGTTCCATGGCATCATAGCTCACAGCAACCTCAAACTCCTGCACTCAAGTGATCCTCTTGCCTCAATATCCTGAGTAGCTGGGAATCCAAGTGCCTGCCACAATGTCTGGCTATTTTTTATACTTTTAGTAGAGACAGGGTCCCACTCTTGCTTAAGCTGGTCTCGAACTCCTGGGCACAACCAATCTACCCACCTCAACCTCCCAAAGGATCTATGTGTTAAGATAGTGTTCTATGTGTTTACAAATAATATCTGATTTAATTCTCTCAATTCTATGTGTTAAGAATGCACAAATGAGGAACCCAAGAATCAGAAAAGTTACTTGACGAACATCACTCAGCAAGTTATTGGCAGAACCAGAATTAAAAAAAAAAAAATCTCTCCAACTTTATGTTAAAATACACTTAAAAAGAGTCACCATCATAATAATGACTTCTAAGGATGTTTAATTCAACTCAATTTCAAATCCCTTTTAAGAATTCTCAAAATTCCTTAGCTGGGCATTGTGGCCTGCGCCTATAGTCCCAGCTACTTGAGAGGCTGAGGCAAGAGAATCGCTTAAGCCCAAAAGTTTGAGGTTGCTGTGAGCTGTAGAGCCATAGCACTCTACTGAGGGTGACATAGTGAGACTCTGTCTCAAAAAAAAGAATTCTCAAAATTCTTGTATGAAAACCTCAAAATTATTAAACATTGTCTATGCACACTGATGCAGGACATTTGGCGCCCCAGCCCTTACTTTGGCGGTGTAAGGAACCAGTGGGCTGGATGACAGGCAAGGAAGGGAGACTCTGACCCTCACTGGAGGCTCCACTAGCCAAAAAAACCGGACAACTATGAAGAGACACCGGCGCCTTGGTGTCTCCTTCACTCTACACTCTACACTAAATACTGAACCCCCATTTTATGCCTGGGTCAATTTCACATGAATTTCCTAGGCCTCAATTCCATGAATGAACTTTGTCCATTCATTAATACATTCATTCACTTTGCCACTGTGAAAGAGACTGTGTCCATTCATTAATACATTCATTCACCTTGCCCCTAGGGAAGGGACTGTGTCCATTCATTAATACATTCATTCACCTTGCCCCTAGGGAAGGGACTGTGTTCATTCATTGATACATTCATTCACCTTGCCCGGGGGAAAGGACTTTGTCCATTCATTGATACATTCATTCACCTTGCCCCTGTGGAAGGGACTTTGTTCATTCATTGATACATTCATTCAACTTGCCCAGGCGGAAGACATTGTCCATTCATTGATATATTCATTCGCCTTGCCCCAGCTGAAGGGACTATGTTCATTAATTGATACATTCATTCACCCTGGCGGAAAGGACTGTGTTCATTCACTTCCTGGCCAAGGAACCGATACACCTATATATATCCCAAGACTAAGAGCCTACATGCAGAGACGGGGAGAGACCATGAGAGAAACGGAGAGAGCTTTTCTTTCCCCACTTGAATTCTCTCTCTCTCTACCAGGAGCTTTAGTGTTTTTTGTATTCTTTTCTGTAAATAAAATCTGTCTTACCACTGATCTGTGGTCGGCGGATTTATTCTTCAAATCACCGAGACCAAGAACCTGAAATTCCGGTATCAACACTACATATCATAGATATGATTTTATTGAATATATATATGTGACATATCATACACGGAATATTAGGAAGTGTTGGATCAAGATTTACTGACATAAAAAGATGTTCATAATACACTGCTAAGTGACGAAAGAATCACATTTAAGAGGGTTTTTTGTTCCTTATTTAACTACAGATGTATACTCACATATGGAAAAGTTATCTGAAAGATAACTGCATATACAAATATAAGCAAGATCTCCTGATAAGAGAGCTCTCTTGAGGTTCTGAACAATTTTTCTTTACTTTTGCGTCTATTTTCCAATACGTTTCTACTATAGACATGCAAATATAACAGAATATGAAGTAAACTGAAAGAATCTATAATATTTTAGAATTTTTTGTTTTAAAAATAACTTAAAAGATTTAAGGTAGAGTATGTTAAATCCAATTGTTTATTTTAATCCAAGTTTGAAAGAATATGCGTTTAAAAGCAGATGACAAAGGGATGTAGAAGACAAGCAGAAAATGAAAGCTTACATCTCATTAGCAATTCTACTGTTCAGATGCCTGTAACAGAACTCATAACTGTCCTAACTGTCCTAAATCCATAATATGGCCACCAACACTGACTACTCTGCCGAAATGAAATGTATAAGGCCCTTTAAGGCTCAAACCCTCACCGGGGTGGGGAACCTGTGGCCCTCCAGATCCCCAAATGCAGCCCTACAACCAATCCAAACTTTACAGAACAAATCTGTTTATTAAAAGTACGAGCTTTGCAAAATTTGTATATAGATGAAAGCCCACACTCCAGGATTCAGAAGGCCACAGGTTTTCCACCCGTAATGGGCATTCCTGGGTAAAATATCTTTGGAAGTAAAGAAAAATGTATACAACTTGGTGCCTGGTTTCAAGAAATTACACTTTGGTTGGGCTTCCAGTGTTATTTGCTCAGAGCTTCATTTCCTCAAGGATGTAACATATCGAAAGCTGACTGATATTCCTTACACATTCTCAAAATGTCAACTCCACCCCGTGCCAGAAACTGACACATATCCTTGGTATTAAATAAAACTAATTTTTTTAAAGAAGACTGTAATAAAATGTGCCAAACTTAAATAAAAACTATTGTGCACAGGACAATAAAATAAAACATTTTGTTTCTTTCACCTTGTATTTTTCCTTAAAAAGAAAAAAAAAAGTGCAATACATCTTAAATTACTTCACTGCCTGTGCACAGAGAGTTCCAGTGATAGATCTATTTTATTATTGTTTGTTTCAATACCTATTTCCCTTCTTTCTTCTTACTTCCAGCAACATTCTCAAAATCACGCTTACAAACAATAAATACTAAAAGCAGTGGCACTGAAGCATGACATACTCATTCTCTTCTAAGACTGGTTACCACCAAAGCACAAAAGTCCAGCTCTGCACCCTCAAGAGTAACATTATTTCTGTATAAAAACTCCCGGAGAAGACAGAGGCAGCCATGTAATTATGTACCAGCAGCTACTTGCTCCAGTCCGCCTCCTGCTCACAGCCAGTGTGCAGTACTAGAAAAGCATTAGTCATGGGGTCTCACAAAATTAACTCCAAAATCAAAGCTTGGGCTCTGGTCGTGTGTTTGCTTATTTTCCTTTCTTTGTTTTTTATTTCTAATCCTTGGAAAACACTAGTTTTCAAATCCCCTCCATTTAACTTGCTGCTAGAATCAACACCTAAACAATAATTGTACCCCATCAAGAACTGGGCAGCTCAACAACTGCTGAGAAAAGTATATTTGACATTTGTCTCCACAAGACTCCACTTTCAGTTCCTGCCCTGGTTCAGTGAACATGGGTTCAATGAACGTGGCTATAATTGAGAAAAGACCAAATGCAACACAATTTTCGTCCTACATGAAATATATATGTATATTTTTAAATTATTTTATAAACTCACTAAAGTGGAACTAGATTTGTTTCCAAATCCACATTTAAAATAGTATTTGCCAGCACTTTCTTATTAACGTTCTATATTTAAAAGATGAAAATGCTTCCAAGTATGATAATAAGTGCATCAAGATAGTGTTCGCTAATTACTTCCTACAATTCTGTGGTATTTAACATCTATTAAAATTATAATCTCTAAGCAAAGTCATCCACTCTCTAAAATCTTTCTCTCAATAAGAAGAACCATAGATTTTTCAGGACAAAAAAAAAAAAAAAGATATTTTCTCCAGGAAAAAAAGTAAAAGGTCCAACTAATAATAAAGTGATATTTTAAAATGTCTCCAGTTTCCATAGTACCCTCTCACAATTTCTAAACCCCTTTGTTATGATAATAACTTAGGTTAGCAAACATTGATTTAATGATTTTATCTTTATGTCTGAAAATGTGATATAAAATTTTATCTTTATATCTTCCATTGAAGGGAAAAAAAATTTCATTCATAAGAAAAAATTAAATTTTGTAAATGAAAATCTAAAATTTAAAAAAGGTGAAAATGCTATTACATCCAAACACTCTAAAACCTAATACTAAGGCTGATTTTAAATACTTAATCACATAAATTCTCTAAAGCCAATGACTGCTTTTAAACTTACATACTAGTCCCAAAAGTGTATTTTGTAGCTGTTCTCCATATAAATCTGACCCAACTGTGGAGCTTAACTAAATCAGAATTTCTGAAATGCTTGCCAAAATGTTTGCTACTGGATTCAATTTCTGAAAATAACGCTGGAAAATATGCATATAAACAAAAACTTTTTCATATCTCCACGGTATATACCCAATTGTTTTAAATATCTCTTGAAGGGTGCATTGCTTTTAATAAAGTTTACTTGAACTAATAATCAAGTCGTCTTTTCTACCTTTTTTTAAATTTCAGAATAAACATTTTGATTACATATATTCCTTTTGTGCCTTATGAGTCAAAGTTACGAGCAGACCCTTCACTCATGTAGTATGCCTTGCACCCTTTAGGTATGAATTTACCCATCCCATCCACCACCCTCTTCATTGATTTCCATTGAGTTTTACTTCCATATGTGCCCATGTGGATTGATTAGCTTCTCTTTAGTATTGAGTACACAGAGTATTTATTTTTCCATTCTTGGGACACTTCACTTAGAGGAACTGGAGATGGTCTCCAGTTCCACCAAAGTTATTACAAAAAACACTAGATTGCCTTTTTATGGCTGAGTAGTACTCCATGGCATACACATAACCAAACTTTGTTAATCCACTCATGTATTGGTGACCACTGGGTTGTTTCCACATCTTTGCAATTGTGAATTATGCTGCTATAAAGATTTGAGGGGCAGCATTTGTGGCTCAAGGAGTAGGGCACCAGCCCCATATACCAGAGGTGGGGGGTTCAAACCTGGCCCTGACCAAAACTGAAAAAAAAAAAAAAAAGAAGAGGATATGCAAAAATATCATGAATGTAAATACAAAGATTTGACTATAAGTGTCTCTTTTATAGAATTCCCCCCCCCCCCTCCTTTGGGTAAATACCAAGTAGTGGAATTGCTGGATCAAATGATAGGCCTACTTTTAGTTCTTTGAAGTGGTGTCCGTACTATTTTCCATAAAGGTTGTGCTAGTCTGTAGTTCCAGTAACTGTGTATAAGAGTTTCTTTCTCTCCACATCCATGAAAACATCTGTTATTCTGGGACTTTTTAATAAGAGCCATCCTCACTGATGTTAGAATGTGGTTCATTGTGGTTTTGCTTTGCATTTCGCTGATGATTAGAGACACTGAGCATTTTTTATGTATTTTTTGGCCAGTAGTGTATCTTCATTTTAAAAGTTTATGTTCATGTCTTTTGCCCATATCAGACAACACAGACTTCAAATGAACAAAAGTAAAGAAGGATGAAGATACCCGTTATAGATATTCAGAAGCTATTTAACTAGATCAGGTCCCATTTATTTATTTTTTTGTTGCTGCAAATGCCAGTAGACTCTTCTTTATAAATTCTTTCCCTAGGCAATAAGATTAAGAGTTTTTTCCCATACTTTCTGCTAGTTTTTATAGTTTCATGTCTTAGATTTAAATATTTTCCAACACGAGTTAATTTTTGTAAGTGGTAATAGGTATGGGTCCAGCTTCAGTCTTTTACATGTGGCTAACCGGTTTTCTCAGAACCATTTATTGAACAGGGATTCTTTTCCCCAGCATCTGCTTTTGTTTGCTTTGTCAAAAACACAACATACAGAATGGGAGAAGATATTTTCATTATACAAATCTGACAAAGGGCTAATAACCAGAATCCACAAAGAGCACAAAACAAATCAATAAGAATCAACCGACCCCATTAAAAACTGGACAAGAGACATGAACAGAAACTTTTCTCATGGGGACAGATGAATGGCCAACAAACACATGAAAAAATGCTCATCATCCCTAATCATCAGAGAAATGCAAATCAAAACCACTTTGAGATATCACCTAATCCCTGTGAGAATGGCCCATATCACAAGATCCCAGCAATAGGTGCTGGTGTAGATGCAGAAAGAAGGGAATACTCATGCACTATTGGTGGGACTATAAGCTATAATAGTACAGCCTCTGTGGCAAGAAGTATGGACATTCCTCAAAGAACTAAAAGTAGACGTACCATCTGATCCTGCAGTCCCATTACACAGTATCTATCCAAAAGAAAAGTCGTTGTACCATAAGGGCATTTGCATGCAAATAGTTATAGCAGCACAATTGCAAAGATGGGGAAACAACCCAGGCACACTTCAACACATACATGGATTAATAAACTGTAGTGTATGTATACCATGAGATACTACTATTCAGCCATAAAAAAATGGAGATTTCATACCTTTTGTAACAATCTGTATGGATTTAAAGAACATTCTCCTAAGCAAAGTATCACAAGAAGAGAAAAACAAGCACCACTCATGCTCAGTACTTAATTAAAACCACTAGATTAACAACTACATGCTCAGGTGAGAGAAAAACTCAATTACATTCAAGTAAGGGGATGGAGAGAAAGGGATTGGGTAAATTTCCACCCACGGGGTACATTTCACAGGTATATTATACACTTCCTGGGTTAAAGGAACAACTACAACCTGGACTTTACCCTCATAAAATCAACTATATAATCTAATCAAATGTATCCCCATATTAATGTGAATTTTTATAAAAGTATGGTCATTATATAATGCTAAAGGGAACAATTCAACAAAAGACATAATAATTCTTCATGTCTACACACCTAAAACATGTGTGCCCAGATTCATAAAGCAAATTCTACCTCATCTAATCAAAATTATAAACAGCAGCACCCGGACACTTCAACACCCCTCCAACAGAACAAAACAGATCTTCTGAACAGAAAATAAACAAAGAAACAAAGAACTTAAATAGAACTCTAGAACAAATTGACCTAACAGGCATTTATAAAACATGCTACCTAAAAACCACTGAATATATGCTCTTCTCATCACCTCATGGAACATTCTGTAGATTAATCATAACCTAGTCCACAAAACATGTCTCAACAAATTTTTAACAATAAAAATTATACCATGCGTCTTCTCAGACCACAATGAAATAAAACTCTTTTGTATTTTGAAAAGCAATAAGATGAACCACATCAAAAAAATCAATTTTATCAGTGTTCTAACTTTGATAAAATTCAAATATATTGATTTTTCATAGGATTCTATTTTTCCTTTCAGAATTATAGTCTCCAGCAATACATCCCTTCCCCACCCTTCTCAGGATATTTTTGTACTAAAAGGAACCTCAGGGCTTTCCTGAGACCTATCAGTATTGAGACTATTTATGAAAAACGTCCCTTCTCTAAAGTAGGGCTTTTGTTTTCTTTTTAACAACAATGAGATGCTCATTTGGGGACAGAAAGATGGAGAAATCACTCAAAGTTAGATATAGAAGAGGTGCACAGTCCTGCATATCTTAACAACACGTTCTGGGAAATGAGGCATTAGGTGACTGCATCGTTGTGTGAACATCAAAGAATGTAGTTCATAAACCCAAATGTTACACAGACAACTACACATCTGGGCTATCTGGACACGCACTGTCCTAGGCTGCAAATAGGGACAGCATGTGACTGTGCTGAACACTGCAGTCAACTGTCACTCAGTGTAAGTATTTGTGTATGAAAACATAGTTACACATAGAAAAGGTGTGGTAAAAATATGGTATAAAAGATTAAAGAAAAATGGCACAGCTGTAAATGTCTAGGGCACTTACCATTAAGGGAGCTTTCAGGACTGAAAGTTCTTCTGGGTGTGTTACTGAGTGGTGAGGGAATCTAAAGACCTAGGGCATTACTCAGTACACTATTGCAGACTTTATAAATATTGTATAACTAAGCCACGGTAAATGTTTTATTATTTCTGTTTTTATTTTTATTTTGAGATAAGGTCTCACTCGGCTGCTCAGACTGGAGTACAGTGGTGTGATCACAGCTCACTGTAACTTCGAACTCCTAGGCTCAAGTGATCTTCCCACCTCAGTCCCTGAAGTAGCTGAGACTACAGGCATGTGCCACCAAACATGGCTGATTTTATTTTTTATGTTTTACAGACATAGGGTCTCTATGTTGCCCAGGCTTGTAGCAAACATTGGACCTCAAGCAGTCCCCTTGAGTCCCCCCTCAGCCTCCCAAAGTGCTGGGATTACAGGCATGAGCCACTGCACCTGGATACGCTACTAAGTTTATTTAAGAAAAAAATAAATTTCTTTCAATAGTATTAAGTGTAACTTAGTGTAACTTTTGTACTTTATGACCGTCTTAACTCTTCTTACCTTTTTACTCTTTTGTAGTAATACTTCGCTTATAACACAAACACATTATGAAGTCATATAAAAATATTCTTTTTTATATCCTCACTCTATAAGCTTTTCTACTTGTAATTTTATTTAAATTTTTAAACTTTTTTAGTTATAAATGGAGACATACACAGTATTAGTCTTAGCCTACACAGAGTCAGGTCAGGGCCGTCAATATCCCCGTTGTCTCTCGGCACGTGTCCCACTTGAAAGTCTTCAGAAGCAATGACAGTTTAGAGCTGTCATCTCTCATGGTAATAATGCCTTGTTCTAGAATAACTCCTGAAGGATCTGTCTCAGGATGTTTTACAGTTAACCTTTTTATCTGTATAAATAGAAGAAGTACATTCTGAAATAACAATAAAAAACTAGTAAATAAATAAACCAGTAGTACAGTAGTTGATTATCATTATCAAGCATTACGGACCGTACATAATTGTATGTGCTACACTTCTATACAACAGGCAGCACAGTAGGTTTGTTTATACCAGCATCGCCACGAACACATGAATAATATTTTACTTTGTGCTGTGATGTCAAGGCAGCTATATCATTAGGTAATAGGAATTTTTCAGCTCTGTTACAAGCTTACAAGACAGCGGTCTTATATACAGTTTGCAATTAACTGAAATATCATTATGTAATGCGTGACCATACACAGGAGACACCAAACAACACTGGGGCGTTCCATGAGCTGTTTCAAGGTTGTGCCAACAGAGGGATTGTTCCAAATGTCCCAGAGGTCATTCCCTAGAACTGATGATGCTCACTGGCTTTTAGCACCAAACAAAACCGTGTTGCCCAACTAGACTATGTGGCTATGCCTTGGTGACTGATCCAAAGTTAGCAGTGGGGAGTGAAGGGTGTAGAGGGTCTGGATTCATTTTGTTCTCTTCTCTAAAGCAGAAATGATGGCCATAGTAATGTTTGACCAACCAAATTTCCAAACTGAGACAGATCAATGTCCGGAATACTTAGTATTCTTTAATAAGCATATAAAAATGCAAACAGATTTAACTCCTGAGCAAAATTCCCTTCAAAACGGAGTTGTGCAAATGTCACACATACTCTTCCGTTGATGTAATATTTGTAACATCCTCCTAAAAGAGACCCACAATCTTCTCATTAATTGAGAGCAAATAAAAGAGTCATAAACTACTAAATTACTAGAGGAAAGGGAAAGAAATCATTAATTAAATGGCATCAGA
This sequence comes from Arctocebus calabarensis, assembly GCA_963573935.1. Taxonomy (NCBI): domain Eukaryota; kingdom Metazoa; phylum Chordata; class Mammalia; order Primates; family Lorisidae; genus Arctocebus; species Arctocebus calabarensis. The sequence continues at coordinate 1,947 of CAUYON010026118.1, read as the reverse complement.
GGATCTTTAACCCAATAAATGGGAATTTGACCAAGGCATTCTCAGAACAAAAATATACATTTTTAAGATGTAAATGCTATCAGTCCAGACGTGTTGAAGTTCTACATTTAAATGTTTATAAATAAGCAAATTTTAAATTACCTGTCATCTGGCATTCATTGCATAATGTCTCTAATGCCATTTTCAAATCATGAGAAACTTTAAAAATTTTTCAAGCTAAAGTACCAGAAGAATATGAATGTCATTATAAAATGAATCTCCCAGCAAAAATAGAAAAAAAGTAGGCAGTATATTTTTAAGCTTCTTTTGGAAGATAAATCCATTCTGAATAAATTGAAGTGACATTTGGTTTCTCATAATTCCAGCCTGTCCTGATGGCCTCCAGAGTAACAGATTCTTAAATGTAGACTTTTTTCACTAGAACTGACACCCAGCCAGAATTGTCAAGGCAAAAGATTATTTTTAAAGATGCTTCTATAATAGATTATTTAGAATCATATTATCAAATTATACAAATTATCAATTAATCCTCCAAATTACCACCAAGTTAATAAACATTACTTTCCTAGCAGTACCCATTTCATTTGTATATAGATTAGTAGTTAAATCATAAACATTATAAAACATTAGAAAATAAACCAAAAGATATAATAATACTGAGGGGAAAAAAGATAATGTCAAATTTTCTGAATTTAAAATGTCTCCCTGAACGAGAATCTGCCTCATATACATATTATAAAATAAAAACTCCTGTCATCTTAAAAATAATTAAATGTTTTATATGTAATTTAAACTCTCCAAAAAAAAATATAAAAATTTAGTAATTTCTGAAGTAAGAACTCTATAGGTGGGCATCAGGAGAAACTATAATAATGCAAGAGAAATTGACTTATTAAAATTATAGTGATATGCTTTCTAATGACCCTGCTCTTAGATCTATTCTAGCAGAGATAAATAATAGAACTAATACAAAAATGCCATCATCCAATTTTCCCCCTAAGAGCAGCGAGAGGCAGATATTAACAGTAAATGGCTAACAGTGAATAACCAGTCTAGTCTAGTCCGGAGCTGAACCTTCATTTTAACCATATATTGCAATGAAATACACAACAGAAAACATGCTCATCATCATCTGAAAGGAAAGAGGGCTGGAAGCAGGGAGGTAAAGAAAAGATGGGAGAAGAAATAAATGTACCTGACAAAGAGAAATGCACAATGAGAAAAATCATTACCGCAAAATTAATTCTAAATTCTAATCCTAGATCAAATCATTACTGATGCCCTTTTTTACAAAAAGATGTGTGACAACCAAGAAGCTAATTTAATGTTGTTATTAAAATTCTCCAAAGTGTTCAACCTATACGTGTATCAGATTTCTTCCATTTGCCCCTCCAGATTCACCATCTAACCCTCAGTACTCTGCAATCTGCCTCACGAAGCTAGTAGGTGGGGTCTGCATCAAGGGTATCCAGCCTTTTCTCTGTGTATAACTAGCTCCTTTTGAAAAGAAGTTTCCAAAAGAGACAAAGGAACAGAAAAGAATGACAGTTCTAGTAATGGCACTCTGACAAACGAGCAACTTTCAGGGGCAGAGGGAAACCAGAGGAGTGAAAAACAAGTGCTTCCGATGTGGTCACACTGGCCACTTCAGGGAACACTGCCCTCCAGCAGTACCACTGGCTGGGCAAGCCATCTGGCCCCTGTCCAGAATGCAAGGGTGACCACTCGAGGGTGGCCTGTCCCCAGAGGCAAAGGCCTCCTGGGCCAGTGACCCCATCGGAGCCCAAACTGGACTGAGAGTGCCCGGGGCAAATTCTCATGACTTCAGCTTGAGAGTCTCATGACTCTTGTCCACCCCTCAAGAGCCCTAGGTTTGCTCATAGTGGAGCGCCAGGAGAGAAAATTTCTTTTGGACACTGGAGCAACCTTTTCTGTACTTCTAATCCT
>CAUYON010026116.1:0-25023 GCA_963573935.1 Arctocebus calabarensis | reverse complement strand
TCTGTTTTTGCCTTCCATTTCTCTATCTCTTTGTCAGTTTGGGAGCATTCAATAGCTTTGTCTTCCATGTCAGAAATCCTTTCTTCTGCTTGCTCCATTCTGTTGCTGAGGGATTCTACTTTGTTTCTCAGATCTTTGAGGACTGCAATTTCTTGTCTCAATGTGTTCAAATCTTTGTTCATTTGGTCTTTGAATTCCTTGACTTCTTGAGACAATTTTTGAAATGTACCCAGAATTTCTAAATCCAACTTTTCCTCTATTTTATTGATCTTGTTTACAATCCAAATTCTGAATTCAATTTCTGACATTTCAGCCATCTGTTTATGCATGGATCCTCACTTGTGTCCACCAGATTATTCCTTGGGGGTGTTGACCTAGTCTGGTTGTTCATATTTCCAGAGCTTTTCCATTGATTCTGCCCCATGATTAATTTTACACTGTTTGCCTAGATGAGTAGATAAGGACAATTTGGGCTGGGAGTTCTAGGAGTAGTGATTGACCAGTCCTTTGCTTAAAAGCTTGAACTGGTGTCTGTACCTTTTCCCCTAGAGTCTTGCCAAGGACTCATCAAGAGCTGTTGCTTGCGAAACTGGGAACCTTCTTGGTGTGGTGGGGTTAAGTGGCTCTGTCTTATTTTCAGCTGGTCTTTGCCTTACCCTAGAGAATCCGTTAGTCTGGATTGAAATCTGAGCTGTGAAGGAATACCAGAGTTAATTGGCCACACCCCCCACAGGCAACAATTGAAAAAGCCAAATCAAACCTTCCCACTACCACACACCCAGGGTACCACTTTGGAAAGTCCTCGGGTGATTAGCCCAGCTGAGCAGGTCCCAATCAATTGTCCTAGCCAGCGCTGATCTCAAATTGAAGAGTTAACAAAGTCTCTGGCAACTAGATAGCAGGGATCCGCTGGAAGCTCTTGTATAATTCACTTCGATGCTCTGTGAACTCAGGAGGGTACCCCCCTAGCAAGTAAATAAATCTGGGAAGGTTAATGCCTCCTTCCCAACCTTGCCCCTCTGTCACTCCCAGTCAGTGGTGACAGTTGTGATCCAGTTTCCTCCAATGAGCAGAAGCTCCAGAGGTTTGTGCCTGCCTGGGTCACAGTGAGGTCTGTGGCTCCACAACCAGTCCGCTACTCCCTGTCATTATTTGGCAGGGGAAGGTGAGGCCTGACAACCTAGGTACTTGACAGGGGTTGGGGCGATTCACTTAGTTCCAGCCATATCCCTGATTGATGTTGCTGCTGGAACAGAACAAGTTCACAAAATTTATTTCTGTCAAGGCTATTTTCCCTGATCAGACTGGGGCTGCAAATGGGTTTTACTCTATCTTGAGTTCCAGCCCTTTGTCTCAGCTTTCATCCCCTGAGGGCCAGGTTAAACAAAGCAGCCCCTCTGCGAGTATTCTAATCCCTGCTGTGTCCAGCCGGTACCGCCTCAGGCAAATCCTTCATGTGCCTTGGTTTCTGGTCTGCTCTGCCGGTACCGGAGAAGCAGCCCGCTTCCCCTGGCTGCCCAGAAGACTGGGAGTGTCTCCTCAAAACATCCCCAGGGGTGCAGCTCTCCAGCTATTGTTCCTGGAGCTGGTTGAGTTTCGTGCCTCGGGAGACCTTCCCACCAGCCAGGTCTCTCGGCTCACTCCCCACTCACCATTCCGAGCTAGAAAACCAGCACAGTTCAGGGTCAGTCCTCACCCATCCACACCCTTCAAGAAAGTCTCCAAGAATCTGGACTGTGTGGGTAACAGGCCTCCAGACCTGGGGTGAGAGTGGAGGGGAACGCCAGGAACACCAACTTGCAGGTAGAGAGTATATACAGTTTTATGCTGGGCTGGAGAGCGCCACGGTACCCTAGTAGGGGAAGGAGGTCTGGTTTTTAGAGGGTCTCTCCTGTGGGGTAGAGTGGGAGGACAGCTGAATTCTGCTCGCTTGTTTGTATGGAGGTATCAAGTATACTGCGAACCTCTCTCATGGGGGAGGGGACTCCCGTCTGCTTGGTGATGTGCTCTGTACCTTTTTGTTTGTGTCCTCGGGGTCTCAGGTCACCCTAGCAGGGTTGATGTGTGCTGTTTGACCTTTCCTTTTGGCTCAGATCCAAACCATCAGCTTTCTTGCTGAGTTTCTGTCCTTTAATTCTTTAATTCTCCTTCTGGACGGGAACCTCTGCAGAAAGCTGGCTACAGATCGCCATCTTGGCTCCTCCCCCCGCCTATGAAGAAGACTTCTGTGTCAAATACAACAACAACAAAAATAAACAAATGGGACTTAATTAAACTGAAAAACTTCTGCACAATGAAGTAGACAGCAACCAAAGTAGATAAGCAACCTACACAATGGGAGAGGATATTTGCATATTTTAAATCAGACAAAAACTTAATAACTAGGATCTACAGAGAACTCAAATTAATCCACATAAAAAAAGTTAACAATCCCTTATATCAAAGGGCAAGAGACATGAATAGAACCTTCTCTAAAGACAGAGCAATGGCTAGCAACCATCTGAAAAAGTGTTCATCATCCCTAATTATTAGAGAAATGCAAATCAAAACCACCCTGAGATAACATTCGACCTCAGTGAGAATGGCCCACATCACAAAATATGAAAACTGCAGATGGATGTGGAGAGAAGGAAACACTTACACTGCTGGTGGGACTGCAAACTAATACAACCTTTTTGGAAGCAAATATGAAGAACCCTCAAAGAACTCAAGCTAGACCTCCTACTTGATCCTGCAATCCCATTAGTAGGCATTTACCCAGAAGAAAGTCCTTTTACCATAAGGTCACTTGCACTAGACTGTTTATTACAGCTCAATTTACATTTGCCAAAATGTAGAATAGCCTACGTCCACCAACTAAGGAATGGATTAACAAGCTGTGGTATATATATGCCATAGAATACTCTTCAGCCATTAAAAGAGATGGAGACTTTACATCTTTTGTATTAACCTGGATGGAAGTGGAACACATTATTCTCAGTAAAGCATCACAAGATTGGAGAAGCAAGAATCCTATGTAGTCAAGTTTGATATGAGGACAATTAATGACCTAGTACACAGTGAGGGGTGGGGGAAGGGAATAGAAAAGAGATGAAAGGAGGAAGGGGTGGGGTGGGGTCACAGTGTGTGACACACCTTTGGGGCTGGGACACAATTATAAGAGGGACTTTAACTAACAAATGCAAGCAATGTCACCTTGTTCTTTGTACCCTCAATGAATCCCCAACAATTAAAAAAAAAGAAAGAAATTGCAAAGATGCTCTTTGAAGATAGAGGAAGGGGTCTCTAGAAGCTGAAGAAACAATAAATAGATTCTCCGCTGGAGCCTCCAGAGGGAGTATGGCTCTCTACACACTTAGTTTGGTTAAGCGAAACCTGTTTCAGACATCTGCTGTCTAGGACTGTAAAATAATAGATTTATGTTGTTTTAAGCCACTATGTTTGTTGCAATTTGTTACAGTAGCAACAAGGAATGAATATTGAAGCAGATACGGAAGGGCACATTAAGAAGCCACTAATGTTGTGGATTGTTAAGGCTGAATATTACTGGTGATCTCTGGTAGACACTGAATAATACTCTTCAGGGTTGTCCTAGTGCATTGGCAACTAGGATGATTATCAACCGACATCCATTCACAATTCATTGAGGGTGGATTACACAGGAATTAACTGCCTGACACTTGTGACCTTCCCCTACTGTGCTAACTGTACACGGGTCTGAAGCCAGAGAAAACCTTCAGGTAGAAAATGGCATAGGCATTGTAAGAAACCATTGTAATGTATGGACATGTTTAGGGACAAGGGCCTGAGCAATGCCTGCAAAAGCCCCCTGCTCAGCGCTCAGATCTAACATGTCCATGTTAAATTCCCTCTGTCCTTTCACTGAGTGTTTCAAGGAAGGCACAATTTCCTTTTTTCCAAAACAAACCAAAAAAAGCCTCAAAATAGAGAGTATAATGAGATAAGTTACAGTCCCCAGACTCTGCTACTGTAATTGGCTCCAAGGCCATGTTTAGCATTTACTATCCCCGTCTTTTGTTACTCATTTTGGATCCCCATATACTCAGCTGTCTCTGGGGTAACTGGGATCTTCATCCCTAAGTAGTTTAAGACTTGCTTACCATGCCCTTGTCAGGGTGCTGCAATAGATGATTCTGAGTTTTCATCATGCATCAAAGGACTAAGAGACAATTCATGGAGTCCCCAGAGTTATGACATTTTCCTTCTTACTCCCATAATGTTGCCACAGCCTTTTCCTTATGATGGTCAGCAATTGCCCCTACCAGTAGAATAACTCACTTTTCTACTTAGTGATGCGCAAGCATATGGAGTAAAAGAGCATCTAGCTTCAGATTTTATAAAGTTCTTACTAAATCCACAGATGTAAGCATTCCTTCACCTAGAAAGGAAAAATTGCCTAAGTGGGTCGTCTAGAATGATGTTGATGGAGGTTGTTTCTACATCTACCTCTTGGATTCCATATACCGTCTCTATCAGCAGCACAGGATCATAAATAGTTATTACTTCAGTATATATGCTGCTTGTTAAGGAGAGAGAGCCAAATTTTCAAGGTGCCATCCCTAAACCTGTGCCTTAACTATGCCTATAAGCATCAATGTCAATGTTCAATTCGTCTGTACATTTCCATGTAGCAGTATATGGAGGCACTGGGAGATGCTATCTCTCGTGATTAAAACACTTCCTCTTTTCCAGATTGATACACTGCAGAGTTATGTTCGATAACTTAGACTCTCAGGGAGGCTTTCAATGATAGTGCTTTTCAGGCCAGTGTTAGAAAAAAAGGCAAATTCACATCCACAACACACATGGTCTCAGAAAGGACAAACAAAGTGCTGCCCTTTTTAAAGCAGAAGAGAATCAAAATAAGCCATTGCCTGCAAGTGGCTGGTTAGTCACCATAAGGGATGGGACTATGTTAGTGTTAGCATCAGTCTTTGACTACTTACATTAACTGGTCGGACTTTTAACACTGGCAGTGACCTGGTAAGCCCTGATGAAAGGGAGCCTGTGTTTAGCCTCCATATCTGCCAAACGTCTATCCCTTTCGTGTGCCCGTTGTGAAATCACTGAGGGGGGATTAGGACAGAGGCTGGCAGACATCTGCAAGGCAAATTTCCCTACGTAATCTTACTCGGTGGTAGATGCTCTAAAATGGATTTTGACATAAAACACAAAGTTGGGGACATGAATTTGTCTTCCCCATCGAAAGCCCTTCCTTTAGTGCCACCATTCATGGACTTTCAGAATTCCTTAGCCATGCCATCGTATGCACACTACACTGCCTCTAAGTAGAGGTCATTCATGATTACACAGGAAATGCAGCCATGGGCTCATTACCAAAGATTTCACTGGTCTTACTGCAATCCCTGCCACACAGAAACAGTTGGCTTGTTAGAATAATGAAATGAACTGCTAAGATTCAATTTTGGAGACTTCTGAGATAAGCCTTTTGAGAAAGATTTGAGGCAGGGTCTGTCATACAGAAGCTGATATTTGCCTTGAACAAGTAACTAATATACAGTGTGGTTTCTCCCATGGATAGTGTATGCAGGGCTGCCAAGTGAGGGATACGGGTGGAGAAGCCATCTCTCACTATTAGCCGTTATAACCTGCTAGAACATTTTGCTTTCATTTCTCATCATCTTGAGATTATGAATTTGGTCATTCTAGTCCTTTAGTTCTCCCACTAAGGAAAACAGTCACGGTTTGAACAAATTAAAAGATGAATCTACCTTGCCATTTTAGATTCTTTGCCAATAAAGCAACTGGTGAGGGTGATTAATCCTAATAACTGAGACAAATTGGGCTGTTACTAAACAATGAGAGAAATGATGACTATTTAGTTTTAGAATCCAGGGAATTAACTGGAGGGTCTCTTAATGTTCCCTTGCCAAAATATTCTAGCTACTGTAAAATAGTGCTAACTAAAATAACATAACACCACAGACTTAGATTCTGCAGAGAGAGGTTTGCCTTCCAGGCAAAAAATCTTATGCAGTCAAGAGGGCAAGGGGAATGTGGGATATGTGTTGGAAGAAGCAGTTAGAATTGCCAAATTAGTTACTAGGGTCAAGTAACAAATACTTAATTCTTTCTTTTATCCTTTCTTTTTCACTAAGTTATGTGAAGAATATTAGTTTATCCAATGCTCCAGCATTCACAGAGAGTAATGGCTGAGTGTGTCCTACCCTGAAGTGATGCATTAGCTTCTGGGACTCCTTGAATTCCCTGTGTTGATGTTTTATACTTTTCCTCAACAAAGGATGAGGGTGAATGCTAAGAAGCAAGAGGATACATTGTGCTAGATATCTACCATTTGCCTCTTCAGATCCACTTTCGATCCTTTCTGTGCCATGGGCTGACTCATAGGAACCCCAGTAGACATCAATGTCCTCATGACTATACAGATTTTTTTCCTTCCAGTTGTCCTTCCATTTGTTTTGGCCTGTGATGGTGAGCCCTGTGTTACTCAACTATCTTTTGTGGTTTCCCTACACTGACACTTTTATAACTAGATGTCTTTGTAATTAACTGTCCTTGAACTTTCCTATTACAAGTGTATCAACAATCACCTGTGGGGACTCTGACTGATAAAGATGATTGTGGTTTGGATCTGTCAAACCTCCCTGTTCTGGAAATTAATATTTGAGAAAATTAATAAAGAGAAGTTGGATATATTAGTCTGAACAGATGGGACAAGTCAATACTGGTGACACACCTTTGAAGGTCATTGGCATGTAAGTAAAATGTTCAGGGTCAGGGGTGACGATTCCCTGAACTTGACTGACCTGGTGTGATTACTTGGCTGATCTAGAAACTGGGGCATGATTGGAATCAAACACAAAAGTAACCCATGTGAGTTTCAGTATAAGAAAGATAAACATTATTTAAAAATAACAACAAAAAAAGCTTAGAGCACTTCCAAAGAGAGTTAGAAGAGGTGAGAGATAGAGATGGAGAGCCAGCGTAGATATATCAATACCCCCTATTTCTCCATTTGAGATTGGTTGCAACTCTTTCATTGGCTTCTCTGAGCCTGTAGGGGTTATTGTGCTTTTCTATTGGTCACTGATTATTATCTTTTTCTGTTAGTCATTGGTTACCTAGGTTACTTCATATCCTCATTCTTTTCCATCATTTTGGTGAGAACTACTGAGTGGTGAACATTCCTCTGGGCCCTCCAGACTTCCTGGTTCAGGTGGCCAGGCTTTCCTCCTGTCCCCCTTGCAGCCCCTTGCTTAGTGTCCCTTTCTCTAAAGGATGAGATTACTCCTGAGGAGCACAGGTTGATGCTGGACCACTGGGGACACAGATGCTGAGATGACAGGTGTTGATCTCACAAAGCTGAGAAAGATGACACAAACATCAAATCATTGAAAGAATCAGTAGCTGAGTGTTGTGATGCGTACCTGTAGTTCCAGCTATTTAGGAGGCTGAGGCTAAGGCATCAGGGCCAGTGAGCCCAGAAGTTCAAATTCAGCCTAAGCAACAATGTTATACCATGTCTCAAAAAAAAAAAGATAGAGAGAATGAACAATATTTGATAGTACAACAAAGTGACTGTAATAAACAATTAAAATAATTAAAACAGTGGAATTGAAATGGTCCTAACACAAAGAAGTGTTAAATGTCTGAGGTGATAGATTTGATTAATTCATATTATATACTTGTATCAATACATAATATGTAACTATGTACAACTATTATGAACCTATAATAATTAAAAATAGAAAAGAGAAAAAAAAACAAAAAGCCAAACCTAGGATGTGCAACATAATGGGGATAAACACTGTGGAGGGCTTATTTAAAAGGATGACCATTGTCAGGGTGCAGACACAGTAAGGAGGGCTAGCAAGAGGTGATTTTTTTTTTTGCTGTTGTTGCAGTTTGGCCAGGACTGGGTTTGAACTCACCACTCTGGGTACATGGGCCAGCACCCTACTCACTGAGCCACAGTCACCACCCACAAGAGGTGATTTTTTAAAACCCTCTCTTTTACATGGCATCTTCAAATTTGAAGTCATAGAGATGATTGTGAAGTCATTCAAGACTCAGTAACATAAGGGGCTGAAAATACGTTGAAGTGGATCGACGAATGGATTGTAAAAGTAGGCCTATTTTCAAAAAAAGCCATTTGTTGAGAAGTTTGTTAAGAAAGGAAGAAAAGTGACTGGGTACAGTAAGAGGACATGGAATCTTAGAAGAGATTGTGGCTTTTTAGGATAAGGAGCCCACCAATATGGTGTGAGCCTTGAGAAACATATAATAGGGAGTAAATGAAGGCACATGAAGGAGACAGAGAACAAAGAAGCCACGCGCCAGAACATGGCAGGAGACAGTGTCGAGGGTGTCTGAAGAAAAGGTGAACTTGGGCTTCCACCGCTGGGCCTGGATGTTAAGCATTGGTATGAATGTAAACTAATTTACAGGTAGACGGGCAGAACATTGAAAGTTCACTTTATGGTTTCAATTTCTTTGTTAAATTCTTATTGGAAGTAAAAAAGTAGGGGGGAAGAAGACAAAGTACAAAATAAATATTATAAGAAGTAGGAGATGACAGTGACAACAGGCATTAAAATGGCGACGGTAAAGAGGGCTCAGGTGGTGGTAGGAAACACAGATTTATAGAGGCAATAATCTTCTATATATTTGTGCTTTTCTCTAGCAGCCCTCAGATTTCCTCATTACCTGGTGAAAAAAGCAATAAAAATCACTGATCCAGCTGCTAAGTATTAAGGAAAAGATATGCTTGTTTCTTCCTGCCTCCCTCCCTCTTTCTGTTTCCTTCATTCTTTCTTTTCTTTTCTTGCCATTTAACACCTTCTTACCCACTTTCACATCTTTCTTGCACCTTTATTCTTTTTCTCTCTTTTGTTTTCTTTTTCCTCCAACACTGATATTGTGCGTTTATGTGTCAAATATTGTAATAGCTACAGAAAACACATTTTGCATTGGACGTAGAGTAAAAATGTTCAAAAGGAAGTTGGCAATGCTCCTCAGCTTAGAAGGTTACTAATCTTCACACAGTACCAAGTGGGAAGATAAGGGTGCTTATGCACTTTGAGCTTTTGTTAGTTTTATCCTTTTGGAAGTACAGGAATTAAATGTGAGTTATTCTGAAAGTTGAACTTTGATATGTTTTTGCTGAGGCCTCCAACTTCATCAACACTCTGCTTGCCCACATTGTGACATTTGACAACTTGTAAAACTCTTGCACACCAACTTGTAGTACATGATGAACTGGTATTATATTTTTAGAAAAAGTAGATGTCCATCTCCCTCAGTCATTGGTGTCACTGTCACAACTGATAATGTACCATGGTGATGGTGGTCTTCTCCTAAAGTCCATGGCCTCTCCCAGGTGTAGTGTTCTTGGTTGGAGTCATATCTACTTGGAATTATCTTTAGAATTGGTCAGTCTTCTCTCCAATTCAAGGTACAAACAAAATACCAGGTATCTTACTTTCTCACTCAACCTCTGTCCTCAGCACTGTTGCATAAATAAGGACAGGAAAAAACCCTCCTGACAGACAAAATAATTTCTTGTTATTGGGGTACACAATAGGAAAAAAATCTATCCCATGTTTGTTGTCAGGAAACAAGAACTTGAAAGAGGGAGGGAGAAAGAAAGACAGGAAAACAATTTGGATTAAATGATGCCTTGGGTTAATCAATGTCACCCAGTTCTTCTAAGTATGGGATTAAGGAAGAAAATGAAAGGAGAGAAATCCTCTTTCCAACGACTTTGAGAATTACACATAATTTTCACAATTTGGCTCAGTGACTCAATGATCACAGCCACAGAAATATGTAGTTATATACTCTTGACCTTCCACGATTCTTCTCTTTGCCCACTCAGAATGTTTCTTGTGACTAGACTTTTTTGTCTATTGCAAAGTTGAAAATGAAGTGAACATAAATGAAACAGTTAATCTCCATTTCAAAAAGTTAAAATAAAAGGGTAAAATGTTAAAAGTAATTTGTAATTCAGAAATCTAAAAGTAAGGAATAACTTTCATCGATTTAAAAGTAAACAAGGCCAAATACTTTGTTAAAAAAAAAAGTTGGTACCTGAAATTCCTAAGTTGTCTCTTTTCCTGGTCCAAATGTCATAGCTAATTCCTCAGCTCTGCTTCTTACTGGTTTGGTGACCTGACAAATGGGAGACGTTTAAAGGAAAAATGAAACAAGTAACTGACTCTTATTATACCTGTTGTGACCCTGGTCTCTCACCTATTGAGTTCAGTGACTTCAAAACAATCTTCAAGTGAAAGGAAAAGAGACTGTCCCTGTGGGCTGGACAATGGCAGCATCCTTGGGCAGAGACAGATAAACGGCACTTACATTGTCAAGAGTTCCTTCTTTCTCTTTCCCTCCTCTCCTTTTCACTACATGAAACGTGAAATGTGTACAGGTATGGCAAGGGCTGAGAGTGTGTTTTTCCACTGAAATGACAGACTGGCATATTCAATATGTTGTTTTTGTTTCCACCTGACCAAAGTGAAGGCTTTTGTAGAGGTAGACAAGACAGTAGTCAGGATATAGCATCACCAACAATATTTTACAAATCATGATTTCTCCCATTATTTGCCTATAATGTGGATGTAGTTTTCTTTATCTAAGTAGACTATGCATTTGAACCGTCTTGACAGACACATACTCAACCTTGTTTATGGGTTTTGCTCAGCGTGGTGTGGGGAATCTAAAGCACAAACTGCAGGAACCTGGTCTGCATGCAGCCCTTTGCGTGGGTACATTTTTTCTTTCAGGAAACTGCTGCAAAGCTGCACTAATCAATAGCAGCACACTGATGGCAGAGGACTGGTTTGGCTGGGTACCCGCACATAGTGCTCAGACGATAAAATGTGACATACTGACTCATGTCGCCCTTACTGCATCACTGTGGATATTTATAAATGTGTATGTGAAGGACCGTCAAGTAAATGAACAACCCTGACAAATGGCTCACTCGATTTTCTTCTGTCGCTTTCCTTCCTGTGCCCTCATTCTCAGTTTGTGTCACTGTATTATATCCTATATGGGCAACCACAGCTGTTTGTCATTCTCTCTGGCAGCCTTTCTTTTCTGCAAGGAGACGCCATCATCCTGGACACTTGACTCCTCACACATGTCTGGAATTCCATCCAAGCTTCCCTGTCTTGGTGAAGAATGACTTTTCTTTCCACTGCTTGAAATATAACTTTGGAAAGTGATGAGTTTTAGGAGAGACACCTCAATGATCACACAAACTTTAGATATTCTACCTAGACTAACTTTACAAATACAAAAACAGATTCATAGGCAACATATAGATTCAGGTTTCTACTCATGAAGGCAGCCAGAAACAGCATGAGATTTTTCTAAAATTTATGAAACATTATTGCTTCTGTGACATTGAGAGGAACAGAATTTTGGGAAGACAATCTTGCCTGGTATGTAGGTAAGTTTAGATTTATTTTTCTATGGTGATGCTCTGGAGAAAACAGGCCAGACTATTTGTTTTTAAAAAACCTGAGCACACAGTGAATATGTAATTATGTTTGGATTGTAAGGGTTAAACGTAATAGAATACCTACATTTGTATCCACTCATTCTTAAAACCATGCTAAAATGACATTAAAGGAATTTTAGATAGCTTAAACTTATTTTAAAAAAGTGGAACAAGAGAGGAAAAATAGCAATGGAAGTTTTGTGAACATTAAAAATAGAAAGGTAAGTGGTAATTAATTTAGCTGACCACCAACAACAAAAATCGAAACCTAAAGTAGCTATAGTGAAACTTTGAGCCTCAGCCCCTGACCCCAGGAAGGGGAGAGGGAAGAAGGTTGGAGATTGAGCTCTAAAAAGAATCTTGAGGTCAGAAGTCAGATGTCCTCCTCTGACCTCCTCAAGCCATTCATCTCTCTTCCTCAGAGAAGGTTCTGTTCATGTCTTCTGTCCAGTAATCGATGGGATGGTTTACTCTTTTTTGCTGATTAATTTCAGTTCTTTTTAGTTATCAAGCCTTTGTCAGATTTATAACATGGAAATATATTTTCCCATTCTGAAAGTTGTCTATTTGCTTTAATTTTTGTGTCTTTAGTTGTTTAGAAACTTTCCAGTTTAATCAAGTCCCATTTGTTTATTTGTGTTGTTTTGTTATGATTGCCACTGCAGTCTTCATAAAATCTTTCCCCAGGCCAACATTCTCATGAATTTTTCCCAAACTTTCTTCTAGGATTTGCATCATTTCATGTCTTAGATTTAAATCTTTTATCCATCTTGAATCAATTTTTGTAAGTGGTAAAAGGTGCAGGTCCAGTTTTAGTCTTTTAACATGTAGTTATCTAGTTTTCCCAGAACCATTAATTGAATAAGGATTCTTTTCCCCAGTGGATGCTTTTCTTTGGTCAGATGGCTATAAAAGATTGGTTTCATCTCTTTTTTTTCTATTCATTCCAAATGTCTATGTCTATTTTTGTGCCAATACCATGCTGTTTTGATCATTATGGACCTATAATATAGACTAAAGTCTGGTAGAGTGATGCCTCTGGTTTTGTTTTTAATGCTGAGAATTTTCTTGGCTATTCAGGGTTTTTCCTGGTTCCATACAAAACAAAAACAAAGAACCATTTTTTTCCAGTTCTTCAAAGTATGATGTTAGTATTTTAATGGGGATTGGATTGAATTTATGGATTGCTTTGAGTAGTATAGACATTCTAACAATGTTGATTCTTTCTACTCAGGAGCTTAGTAAGTTCTTCCCTTTGTTAATGTCTTCTGCTGTTTCTTAGGATTTTGTAATTCTCTTTGTAAAGGTCCTTACCCTCTTTTGTTAAGGCAGCGATTCTCAACCTGTGGGTTGCAACCCAAAGGAACTGTATTAAAGGCTCGTGGCTTTAGGAAGGTTGAGAACCACTGTGTTAGGGATATTCCTAGGCATTTCATTTTCTTTGAAGCTACTGTGAAGGGAATTGTGTCTTTGATTAGCTTTTGAACTTGGATATTATTGGCATATACAAAGGCTACTGATCTGTGGACATTGATTTTATACCCTGAGATATTACTATATCTCTTAATCACTTCCAGGAGTCTTGTGGTTGAATTTCTGGGGTATAAGATCATATCATTGGTAAAGAGTTACAGGTTGTCCTCTTCTAATCCCACTTGGATGCCCTTTATGTCCTTCCCTTGCTGGATAGCATTGGTTAAAACTTCTAGCACTATGTTGAATAGCAGTGGCGATAGAGGACATCATTGTCTATTTTCAGTTCTAAGTGGAAAAGCTTTCCCACAATCCTACTACTAGGCATCTACCCAGAAAGAAAAAAACAAAACAAAACTATTTTTATCATAAAGACATTTGCACTAGTTTGTTTAATGCAACTCAATTTACAATCACCAAGTTGTGGAAACAACCTAAATGCCCATCAACTCAGGAGTAGATTAACAAACTTTGGTATATGTATACCATGGAATACTATTCAGCCATAAAAATGATAGTGACTTTACATCTTTTGTATTAAGCTGGATGGAGTTGAAACATTTTCTTCTTAGTAAAGTATCACAAGAATGAAAAGCAAATATCCAATGTATTCAATACTAATATGAAGACAGTAGACCATCTAATTCATGTCCACAGAGGAGAAAAACTCATTTCAATTCAAGTTGGGTGGAAGAGAATTGAGGTAGGGGGGAGGGGAGGATGAAGGATTTGGGGTGCTCCCACTTAATGGGCATAATGTAGGGGTGTATGGAACACCTTTTGGGTGCAGGACATAACTACAAAGGGGACTATACCTAACAAGCTCAAATACGGTGAACTAGTTGTTTGTACCCTCATAATAACCTGAAATTTAAAAAATAAAGTGAAATAAGAAGACTCTTGAACTATGGGATTTCATAAGCTTCTAAGGTAGTGAATATGTATGTGTACTGAAAAGGTGGTGCATCCTAACTCCATGGAAAGAGACTCCTGTACTCAGGACCCTTCTAGATTTCGTCCTATAATTCTTTACCTGGCTATTCATCTAAGGGGATGAAAACAAATCCATATTTAGCCTCCAAAATGAAAAAAAAATGTTTAGAAATGATTGTTTTTCCCTTGACAATGTCAGAAAGTCTCAGGAACTGAAAATAATAAGAACCTCTGGAAAAGGAACTCCTGTTGGTGGTGATGAAAACAGGCAGGCTGTTTGAAAGTCTATAACAGACTTGGAGAAAACTGGGTAAATGCACCCACCCCAGGCCAGCAGGGAGGAGAGAAAGAACCTGAGGGACAATGGATTCAGAGTCATCAGTCCCTTTGGGTTTGGGAAACAGCCTCTCACTGGCCTGAATGAGCACCATTGTAGAAGGTGAGCAGGAATAATTTTGGACTATGCACTCTCTCCCTCTTTATGACAAATACTAACCTCAAGGAACTTCATGAATAAAACTAGCTACCGGCTGATGAAATAATGTTGATTTATGGTTTCATCTTATTCACTGGCAACTCCGGAGTCAAATTATTTTAGTTTGGGAATGTTGACTGGTAACCCCTGTCAACCTTATAATAAATATGTGAATTTTCATATGTGTCCCCAAATATGAGGGTTTATTATATTTATTCTATGAGGCCCCTAGGCCCTGCTCACTACAACTTCCCAGATGACTAAGACCAATTGCATCGTGAGAAACGTTAGAAATCCCTTCAGGATTGGTATGATGTATATGTGTTTGCACTATTAGTTTTCATTTTAACTATTGTCTTCGACTCTACCTCTTTACCCCCGAGCAAGCCCTTTTTGTACCACACAGCAAATTCCACTGGTCTACCTGTGAGTTTAGTAGCAGTTGTGATAGGATGTTCCTGTGCTCACTGGCAGCTTTCTCCCTCCGGCAATATGTGACTCACTCAATGTTTTCTGAAGCTCTGATCAGCTCAATTACCTCCCAAACAAGGAAGCCTGAAAGTGCCGAGTGTACATGCCCTTTGGACAACCTTAACCAAAGAGGGACTAATATCGACATACTGATGTTTCAATCTCCCATCCACCAGAGGAGCAATTCTGAAGTGTGGTCTACACAATTGCACAGAGGGTCTCAGTTGGGATTGACACCTAGTTACCTCAAGTGGTACCTAGGTTAGCCCTACATCCTTAATTGGGTTTCTTTCTTTCCATGTGCCATAGTTCATTGGGATACTCTCAGGCTTCCTAACAAGTCCCACAGAACATTTACTTATGACCCAGGAAAACCCTATGTGTTGCTCTAGTTACACTCCTTTGCAGTGAAGGGGAAAATAGATGACACGAATTCTTCAAATGCATGTGTTTAGATTCTTATTTGACTTACCTGCCTGAGGAGTGGTATGAGTAATACAATTACTAGTATTTATGAAAGATGAAACTTTATAATTTAATTATGGATTCATTTAAAACAGTAATTTCAGAAGCTAGCACTTTCTGTCAATTATGCTAGTTATTATATCAAATCATAAAGTGAGCTTGCAAAGGAGAATGGGTGCTTGAAGCACTTGGAGATTCAGAAAGGAAAGTCCTGAGTCCTTTCATGCTGTCTTCAAAAATGATGGCAGTTGGCTTTGGGAAATTTGCTGATGTGCGCAGAGTGTGAACCTAAAGAACCAAAGGAATTCAAAAAGCGTCTGTGCCAAACATAAATTCCTCAACTTTTTTTTTTCTGTTCCTGGTCCTGGCCTTGGAGTCTGGCACACTTTTTATTTTTTTATTTTAATGTACAGATTGGCAGATGCCTAACCAGGAAATATTTCAAATTTATGGCTCTACTTTTTCTGGATCTGATCTCTTCCTACCTCTCCTATAGGAAAGACTATTTATCATCCCAACAGCTTCACATTATTGTAGTCACCTCACATGCAGTGAAAAGAGGACCAGAAAGCCGAGAAAGGGAGGCTAAAGAGAAGAGATCCTTTTCCAGTGATGCTTGTTTAATTAAAACATTACATTTCTAATTAAAAAATTTTAATCATTTATGATATAAGTAATACAGCCATACAAAATACTTCTTTTAAAGGGCAACCACTGGCCAGGCACTGGCTCACAACTGTAATCCTAACACTCTAGGAGCTAACATAGGGGGATGGCTTGAGTTCAGGAGACCAGATCTAAAAATAGAAAAAATTATCTGCACGTGACTGTAGGCCCAACTACTCAGGAGGCGGAGGCAGGAGGATCACATGAGCTGGGAGTTTGAGGTTTCTGTGAGCTGGGGTGACGCTATGGCCCTCTAGGTTAGATGACAGACTCTCAAAAACAGAGGAAGGGGGAACAACTAATACCAGTTGTTTAGTGTATACTGTAGAGACAGTGTATGAGTATCCAATTATACCTTTACATATATGTACATATGCACCACTACAGACCACAATGTATCTATGATGTATAGTATGCAACCATGATAGACACCATTATATCCAAGTGCATTTCCAATATATAGATCAGTAACAGTGCTGTAGGTGTATATTGTTGCACCTGTCCTGAAGCTTGTTTTTTTCACTTAGGGTATCTTAGAGATTTTTTTTCATGATAAAAATATGTAATAGAATCGCTATTTTTAACGTCTGCATAGAATCTATTTTAAGAATAGACCATCATTTTTTCACCAATCCTCAGGATTGAGTTTTCATATATCAATACATGTTTGCCTTTTTTTGACAATTTTTTGCTAGTACAATGTTATGATAAATATCCTGTGTATCTCATTTTTCCTATGTGCTATCAAGTCAGCAGGATAAAGTCCTAGTAGAATTGCAGACACAAAAGTCTTGAGCATTTATAATGTTGATAAAGATTGTGAAATTTCTATTCCTAGAATCTTATTAATTTTCACTCTTACAGGGCATGATGGAGTTTCATTCATTGATTTGAAAATTCTCATATATAAAAAAATTAGTTCTATGTCAATAATGTAGTTGACTTTTTTTTCCTGATTGCCATCTGTCTTTTTTTTTTCTTTTTTTCTTTTTTTGGTTATTTGGAGAAATTTAAATTTTTATGGAGTTCAAGGTATTTTTCTTTTAAGATTTTGACTTTTGCAACATATTTCTTTTCTCTGAGATTATACATTTATTTATTTTGCACCTTCTTGAGGTACTTTGGAGTATCTTTATGTTTACATTTTTTATCTATTTAGAGTATGTTTCGTGTAAGGCATGAGTTAAAAATAAGTCCTTTTTGTGTGTATCCACCTAGTTGTTATCCACCTCATTGTCTGAAACCTTTTTGTTAAATAATTCATCTTCTATATTCTCATTTGAAATACTATTTTTATCATAGTAAATTCCTGTATAAGATCTAATAATGAATTTTGACTTCTCTATTTCATTGGTGTATTTATCTCTCCATGCACAAATATACATTTTGATGACTCTAATTTTATAAAGGATTTCACTGTCTAGATAGCCGGTCTCCCCTCAACCCCTATTATTAGCATTATCCTATTGTTTTTACATTATAGGTCTACTGTATGTTTTATAATATATATTTTCTCTACATGTATATTTAAGAACTATCTGGCTTCATTTTTTTTAAAGATAGAATTTTAATTCAAGTCATATTAAGATTATTGATTAATTCACGTAATTTATGTCCTTATTTATGTTCCGATTCAAGAACAAGGTATGGTTTCCCGTGTTTGTCGTCCATTAGTGATATTGTAATGTTATTATTTTATTCAGATCTTGCATATTTATTTAGTTCATCTCCAGGTATTTTGTGATTTTTACAGTATTATAATTGGCATTTTCTTCCCTTATCTTCTAATTGGTGTTTTTCTCTAAAAGACTATTGATTTTCATTTATTAATTTCATATTCAGCCATCATAATAATTCCTAATAAAACTTATGGCAGTTTTTCAGTTGATCTTATTGTTCTGCCCCGGAAAGAATTGTATTATCTACAATTAGAGATTAGTTTATTTCCTCTTGTACGATTTTTATGTCTTGTATGTTTCTTTCTCTGAATTTGTTGGCTAGTACTTCGGAAATAAAGTTTGAAAGTAGAGATTAAAAAGATATGATTTTTATGTTTGTGAGAGTTGATTCCTATTTCATTTTGTTTGATTCTTTTTCCAAATTTCACATTAATTTTTTAGCAGAATAATTCAGAAAATTTTTAAAATTAATGTAATTTCATTTTTAAAGCAAGTTTAGGTTTACAAAAAATTCAGTGGAAAAAACAGAGTCCTTGTGTTTTTTTCTACTGTGTTTTCAGAAATGTCTGTTTTCCTCCATGATGTTTCTGATCTTGCTCTCATTTCTGTGTTATTATTAAAAATATTATTATTTTTCTTCCATTTTTCTCTGAGCCCTGACATGTCATAATTCTGTCTCCTAAAATAGTTTCCTATCTTCCCCAAAGATACATGCCTCTGCAGTCTTATTTGGGTTTAAATTTAAATTTAATAAACTTTAAATTTATTTCAAGTTACATGGCTCTATCATCAACTTTTCACTGGTAACATAGTAACAATTTATAAGTACATTTTGTTTTGCATTTCTTCTGTGGTTCTCTTCTTTATTTTTTTAATCTTCATATAGAAGATTTCTACTTGTATTTTCCCTGGTTTATTTTTCATTATTACTCTCTTATGTATGAGACAAAATCCTACTCTTCAGCTACTTACAAAAGTGTCTCTGTGGAGATGGGCTATACCCACTCTAGCAGAAAATTTCCCCATGGCCTATGGTTATTTGTAGGTGAATTCCCTTCACTTTTATTTCCCCCAACTCATCAGTGTTGACACTTTAGGCTCCTCAAGTGCAGTGTTTCTTCTCCCCTGTCCAACTGCAAAATCAGCATTATGCAAATCTGACTTGGTTATGTGGATCCTTGTTTAGTGCTGTCCTCTCTGCTTAGCATTTTATGGTAAACTAGATCCAGGAAGACTTCTGCCACCTCATTGAATCCCTGTTGTTGCTCCAAATGAGATGTTTTTGATCTTGCACATCAAGTACTCTTCAGAGTTAGAGAAGTATATTTTGAGACTTTGTCTCAGCAGTTTTCTCCTTCTGTCTCCTGGTCTCCTGTACTCTGCTTGACCTTCTCTGCTTTTAAAATTGTGTAGTTTTGAAGGAGAACTGGACTGCGGGAAAGAGTGTTATAGGTGAACAACGTGAGTGTACACTATTTTATTTGCATTCTAGATTAAAGCTAGCACTTTGTGAGTGTGTGTATGTGGTTTATTTCATTATGGTAGTTTTATAAATTTGTAACATACACAGTAATTTATAGTACTGGGCTTGTTCAGAGCTGTACAAAACAAAAATAAAAACTAATGGTCCTCACTTTTAGTTAAACAAAGATTAGGACTAGTGACTATAAAAGCCACTAGCAAATAATTTAAATGCCATTACCAGTGTCTCATAAATTCAGTTCTTCAGGCTGAGAACTCACATAAGGGATTCTTCTGATGAAGTTATTGGAATTATTGTCCCATTATTGCCTTTATTGTCACTCTAAATTAATTAAAAAATTAGAATGTTAATTTCGAGAGCAAATTAAATTA
This sequence comes from Arctocebus calabarensis, assembly GCA_963573935.1. Taxonomy (NCBI): domain Eukaryota; kingdom Metazoa; phylum Chordata; class Mammalia; order Primates; family Lorisidae; genus Arctocebus; species Arctocebus calabarensis. Next base: position 5,495 of record CAUYON010026116.1, on the reverse strand, counting down.
AAGGTTTTGTTGAGGCATAACCACCTTTTTCTTCAATATTGAATCTAAAACTTTCTTAGTTAAGTCCTAGACAGCTTTTCAGGACCATTTGATTTGGTAAGAGTAAGTTATGCCTCAATTTCAATTAATTTGAAAATCTTATTAAATATGCAAATTTAATTGGTGGCAAAGATTTTTAAAATTTGAAATGTTTGGTGAAAATATTTATCAGGAATGAATTGGTAAATGTAAGCATATATATTATTTGGTGAAGATAAATTACATTGCTCCAAAGAATTCTCCAATTTTTCAATAACTTATTGACCATTTGACTTAAAATTCTGTTTGCTAAGTTGACTATCAGTAAACATTTATGATTAAAGGAAATTGTAGTTAAATTTTTTTTAATTAAATCATAGCTGCATACATTAGCGTAATCAAGGAGTACAATGTGCTGGTTTCATATACAATCTGAAATGTTATCATCAAACTGTTTAACATACCCTTCATGGCATTTTCTTAGTTATTGTATAAAGACATTTGTATTCTGCATTTGGCAAGTTTCACCTGTACTCTTCTAAGATGCACCATAGGTCTGGCCCCACCAATTACCCTTCCTCCGCTCCAACCTCCCCTCTCCCCTCCCTTCCCATATTCCTGTGCTATAGTTGGGTTATAGCCTTCATATGAAACCTTTAAATTAGCTTCATAGTAGAGCTGAGGACATTGGATACTTTTTCTTCCATTCTTGAGGTACTTTGCTAAGAAGAATATGTTCCAGCTCCATCCATGTAAACATGAAAGAGGTAAAGTCTCCATCTTTATTTAAGGCTGCATAGTATTCCACGGTATACATGTACCACAATTTATTAATCCATTCGTGGGTCGATGGGAACTTAGGCTTCTTCCATGACTTATCAAGTATGAATTGGGCTGCAATAAACATTCTGGTACACATGTCTTTCTTATAATGTGATTTTTGGTCTTCTGGGTATATACCTAGTAAAGGAATTATAGGGTCGAATGGAAGGTCTATTTTTAGATCTCTAAGTACTCTCCAAACATCTTTCCAAAAGGAACGTATTAGTGTGCTTTCCCACCAGCAGTATAGAAATGTTCTCTTTTCTCCACATCCACGCCAACATCTCTGGTTTGGGGATTTTGTCATGTGGGCTAATCTTACTGGAGTTAGGTGATAGCTCAAAGTAGTTTCGATTTGGATTTCTCTGATGATTAAGGATGGTGATCATTTTATCATGTGTCTATAGGCCATGTGCCTGTCTTCTTTGGAGAAGTTTCTCTTCAAGTCCGTTGCCCACCCTGAGATGGGATCACTTATTCTTTTCTTGCTAATACATTTGAGTTCTCTGTGTATTCAGGTTATTAAACCTTTGTCGGAGGCATAACTTGCAAATATTTTCTCCCTTTCTGAGGGCTGTCTGTTTGCTATACTTACTCTGTTCTTGGCTGTACAGAAGTTTTTTAGTTTGATCAGCTTTTTAGTTTTATTTTTGATACTGCTTCAGTTGCCTGGAAAGCCCTCCTCATAAAATATTCACCCAGGCCAATTCCTTCAAGAGTTTCCCCTGCATTTTCTTCTAATATTTTGACAGTTTCATGTCTTAAGTTTAAATCTTTAATCCAGTGAGAGTCTACTTTTAGTTTAGGTGAGAGGTGTGGGTCCAGTTTTAGCCTTCTACTTCACCCAGCACCATTTGTTAAATAGGCAGTCTTTTCCCGCTGAATGTTTTTAGTTGGCTTGTCAAAGATCAAGTAACGGTAAGTAGCTGGATTCATCTCTGTCCCAAACATCTGACTCTCTGTTTTTGTGCCCATATCATGCTGTTTTGATCACTATCAATTTATAGTAGAGTCCAGGTCTGCTAGCATGATTCCTCCTGCCTTGTTCTTATTTCTGAGTAATGTCTTGGCTATTTGAGGTTTTTTATGATTCCATATAAAACCAAGTATTATTTTTTTGAGATGTTTAAAATAGGACAATGGAGCTTTGATAGGAATTGTATTAAAATTATATAGTGCTTTGGATAGTATAAACATTTTAGCAATGTTGATTCTTCCCAACCATGAGCATGGTATATTTTTCCATTTTTTAACATTTTCAGCTATTTCTTTTCATAAAGTTTCATAGTTCTCTTTATAGAGATCTTTTACATCCTTTGTTAGGTAAACTCCCAAATATTTCCTCTTTGGCACTACTGTGAAAGGAATAGAGTCCTTGACTGTTTTTTTCAGTTTGGCTATTGTTGGTATATATAAAGACTACAGATTTATGGGTGTTGATTTTGTAGCCTGAGATGCTGCTGTATTCCTTGATCACTTCTAAAAGTTTTGTAGTAGAATCCCTGGTGTATTCCAGATATACAATCATATCATCTGCAAAGAGTGAAAGTTTGATCTCTTCTGACCCTATGTGGATACCCTTGATCGCCTTTTCTTCCCTGATTACAATGGCTAAAACTTCAATTACAATGTTGAAAAGTAATGGAGACAATGGGCAGCCTTGCCTGGTTACTGATCTAAGTGGAAATGGTTTCACTTTAACTCCATTCAGTACAATATTGGCTGTGGGTTTGCAGTAGTTAGTCTCTATCAGTTTAAGAAATGTCCCTTCTATACCATTTTTTTAAGTGTTCTGATCATGACAGGATGCTGGATATTGTCAAAAGCATTTTCTGCATCAATTGAGAGAATCATATGGTCTTTATTTTATAATTTGCTTATGTGCTAAATTACATTTACAGATTTACGTATATTGAACCAGCCTTGAGACCCTGGGATAAAGCCCACTTGGTCATGGTGTATAACTTATTTGATGTGTTGTTGGATTCTGTTTGTTAGTATCTTGTTAAATATTTTTACATCAATATTCATTGGTGATATTAGTCTACAGTTTTCTTTTCTTATTGGGTCTCTCCCAGGTTTAGGGAATCAAGGTGATGTTTGCTTCATAGAATTTGTTGGGTAGTATTCCTTCTTTTTCTACATTTTGGAAGAGGTTTAGTAATATAGGTAGTAGCTCTTCTTTAAAGGTTTGGTAGAATTCTGACGTGAATCCATCTGGTCCCAGGCTTTTCTTTTTAGAAAGATTTTTTTAAGTTGATGCTATTTCAGAACTTCATATAGGCTTGTTCAATGTTTCCACCACATTCTGGCTAAGTCTTGGTAGGTGGCATGCTTCCAAGTACTGGTCAATTTCCTTCAGATTTTCATATTTCTGAGAGTAAAGTTCCTTGTCATATTCGTTAAGGATTTTTTGAATTTCTGAGGGGTCTGTTGTTATTTTGTCTTTACCATTTCTGATTGATGAAATTAGAGATTTTACTCTTTCTTTCCTGTCTAGGGTAACCAAAGGTTTACCTTTTTTTTTGACCTTTTCATAAAACCACCTTTTTGATTTATTGATCTCTTGTATAATTCTTTTGTTTTCAATTCCATTTAATTCTGCTCTAATTTTGATTATTTCTTTTCTTTTGCTTGATTTGGGGTTGGAATATTCTTCCTTCTCCAGTTGCTTAAGATGTCCTATTAAGTTGTTAACTTCCTCTCTTTCCATTCTCTTGAGGAAGGCTTGCAGTGCTATCAATTTCGCTCTTAGGACTGCATTTGCAGTATCCCAGAGGTTCTGATAATTCATGTTTTCATTGTAATTTTGTTCCAAAAATTTGGTAATTTCCTTCCTAATCTCGTCTATGACCCAGCTATCCTTCAGCATAAGGTTACTTAGCTTCCATGTTTTTGTATGAGTATGCAGATTCCTGTTGTTATTGAGTTCAACTTTTATTCCATGATGGTCAGAGAAGATGCAAGGAATAATTTCTATTCTTTTAAATTTGCTGAAGTTAGACTCGTGACCTAGGATGTGATCAAATTTGGAGTATGTTTCATGGGGTGCTGAGAAGAACATATTCAATTTTATTATGATGTTCTGTAGATGTAGATTTAACAACTGTAAAATCCAGTTTTTGAATGGTTAAGTTTAACTCTAAACTTTCTTTACTTAGCTTCTTTTTGGAGGATCCATCCAACACTGTTAAAGGAGTATTAAAATTTCCAACTACTATGGAGCTGGAAGAAATCAAGTTACTCATGTCTATTAGAGTTTTTCTTATAAATTGAGGTGAATTCTGGTTGGGTGCATAAATATTAATAATTGAAATCTCTTCATATTGAGTAGTACCTTTAACAAATATGAAATGTCCATCTTTATCCTTTTTTACTTTGGTTAGTTTAAAGCCTATTGTATCTGCAAATAAGATTGCAACACCTGTTTTCTCTGTTTTCCATTTGCCTGGAATATAGATGACCATTCCTTCACCTTGAGTCTGAATTTATCTTTTAAGGTAAGATGAGATTCTTGTATGCAGCAGATATCTGACCTGAGTTTTTGTATCCAGTCGGCCGAGCTATGCCTCGTTAGAGGACAATTTAAACCATTCACATTAATTGAAAGTATTGATAAATCTTTAGAAATTCCAGTGGACATTTTTAATTCTTTCATCAATGTGAAAGTTGAAATTTGATAAAAAGTTTCTGGGTGAGTTTACTTTTGTGGTGGAGGATTATGCTGGTCATTATGGGGGATAGGTCTGAGAATATCCTGGAGAGCTGGTTTAGTTATAGCAAATTTCTTCAACATATTGATGTCATTAAAGTATTTAATTTCTCCATCATAAATGGAACTCAGTTTGGCTGGATACAGGATCCTGGGTTGAAAGTTCTTTTGTTTTAGGAGATTAAAAGTCAATGACCATTCTCTTTTATCTTGAAAGGTTTGATCAGAGAGATCTATAGTTATTCTAATATTCTTCCCCTTGCAGGTAATGGATTTCTTATGTCTGGCTGCTTTCAGAATTTTCTCCTTCATATTAATTTTAGTGAGGTTAATTATGATGTGCTTGGGGGATGTCTTATTCGGGTTGAGTTGTGCTGGAGTTCTGAAACTGTCTGCTATCTGAATTTCAGAATCTCTTGGCATGTCTGGAAAGTTCTCTTTCATAATCTCATAAAGAAGAGACTCTGTGCCTTGTGACACCAGTTCATCATTTTCAGGTATCCCTATAAGGCGAATATTGGTTTTCTTCAAGTTATCCTAGAGCTGTCTGAGAGAATGATCCATTTTTGCCTTCCATTTCTCTTCTTCTTTGCACGTTTGGGAGCGTTCAAAAGCTTTGTCTTCCATGTCAGAAATCCTTTCTTCTGCTTGTGCCATTCTGTTACTGAGGGATTCTTCTGTATTTCTCAGATCTTTGAGGGCTGCAACTTCTTGTCTCAATGTGTCAAAATCTTTGGTCGTTTTATCTTTGAATTCGTTGAATTATTGAGACATCTTTTGGGTCACCTTTGGATTCCTGCTTGAAATTCAATTCCCTCCCTCCATTCTGCTGATCTTATTTTCTATCCAGACTCTGAACTTGATTTCTGACATCTCAGCCATTTGCTTATGCAAGAGATCTTGTGCTGTATCTACCTTGTCGTTCCTTGGGGGAGTTGATCTA
>CAUYON010026114.1:0-19601 GCA_963573935.1 Arctocebus calabarensis | reverse complement strand
TGGCATCACAGCTCACAGCAACCTCAAACTCTTGGGCTTAAAAGATTCTGTTCCTCAGCCTCGTGAGTAGCTGAGACTACAGGCTAAGCAGTAAGAGGTGCAGATCCTGTTTCATTTTTTAACATGTGGCTATCCAGTTTTCCCAGCACCATTTATTGAATAGGGCTTCTTTCCTCTAGTGTATGTTTTCATCTGCTTTGTTAAAAATCAGGTGGAAATATAAGGATGGTTTCATCTCTAGTTTCTCTGTTCTAATCCATAGGTCTATGTCTCTGTTTTTGTGCCAGTACCGTGCTATTTTGGTTATTATAACCTTGTAATATAGCTCAAAGTCTGATAAAGTGATACCACCCTCTTTGTTCAGATTATGTCAAGTTGGTTACATTGGGCATTTAGGGTCTTTTCAAGTTTCATATAAAACAAACCAAATTCAACTGCACATAAAAAAAAAATTATCATGGCTTGGTGCTGATAGCTCAGCAGCTAGGGTGCCAGCCATGTACACTAGAGCTGGAGAGTTCGAATCCAGCCCAAGCCTGCAAAACAACAATGACAACCGCAACCAAAAAAAAACCCCTAAAACGTAGCCAGATGCCTGTAGTCCCAGCTACTTGGGAGGCTGAGGCAAGAGAATCGCTTAAGCCCAAGAACTGGAAGTTACTGTGAGCTGTGACGCCACGATACTCTACCAAGGGCGACATAATGAGACTTTGTCTCAAAAGAAAAAAAAATTATCATAACCAAGTGGACTTCATCCCACAGATGCAAGGATAGTTCAACACACACAAATCTACAAAAGTAATTCATTTCATTAATACATATACAAACAAAGACCATACAATCCTTTCAATAGAGGCAGAAAACAAGTTTGACAAAATTCAGCATACTTTTGTGATAAGAACACTTCACAAAATTGGTATAGATAGAACATATCTCAAAATTATAAAGGCCATATAAGATAAACCCACAGCCAACACCATATTGAATGGTAAGAAATTGAAAGCATTCCTGCATAGGACTGGAACTGGACAAGGTTGCCCACTTTCACCACTTCTATTCAACATAGTGCTGGAAGTCCATGCTAGAGCAATCAGGCAGGAGAAAGAAATCAAGGGTATCCAAACTGGGAGAGAAGAAGTCAAACTATTGCTTTTGGCTGAAGATGTGTTCTTATCTCTAGAAAACCCCAAAGAGTCAACTAAGAGACTCCTAGAATTGATAAATAAATTCAGCAAAATCTCAGGTTGCAAAATTAATGTACACAAATCAGTGTTTTTTACAATACTCAAGCTGAGAATCAAATCAAAGACACAATTACCTTCATAATAGCAACAACAAAAAATAAAATGCCTAGAAATATATTTAATGAAGGTGATGAAAGACCTCTATAGAGAGAACTTTGAAACAGTGGAGAAAGAAATCACACAGGATGTAAACAGATGGAAAAACACATCATGCTCATGGACCAGCAGAATCAACATTGTTAAAATGGCTATACTACCCAAAGTGATTTACAGATTCTATGCAATCCTAATTAAAATACCAACCCAGTTTTCCTTAGTCAATATTTGTTCACATAGGAAAAAAAATGCCTTTGTAACCTCTTCATCTGCCTTTTCAGCTTCTTGGGATAGATTAACACAATGCACAGGTCCTCAAAGCATGGCCCTTGGACCAGCAGCTTCATGCAAAAATTTGTTAAAAATTCAAATCATTAGGTACTACATTAGACCCCCTGACCCAGAAACCCTTTGGGAGTAAGTGTTGGTAAAGAGAGGAAGCTCAGACATCAGTGTTTCAATAAGTTTTCCAGGAGATTCTGATGTAGCTAAAGTCATAGAAATACTGACATTCTGGAAATGTCACTGTTCTTGAAGGGGCTCATGCCAGCTACTTCTTACCGAAGGCATTTATGCATAATTTAAGTTTTTCTCTTGAAGGTTTCCATACATTAATAAGACCAATTTAATTGTGAGAAAATTCACTCTTGATCTTGTCTGAACGTTATCACGCTGGAAAAATCATCTATTTACCAACAAGATATCAATTACTACCACTTCTCTATTGATCAGTTGCATATGAACTGAGTCATATTAAATAACCTCATATTGTAGCTAAACTGATGGAAGAGAATTGTTGGGTACCTTGGTATCGGAATACAGTCTGATAAGTCTGAATAATCACTTGGCTTCCCAAACCTCTCATCTGTCATCCACAAACTGGGTATAGTAACCCCAGCAACACACACCACCAATGTGTCTGAACAAGATGATGCAGTATAATGTCTAGATGATTAAGTAAATTTTAATTCCCCGTACTTCATTATTTTCCTTATAAAATGATTTTTACACAAATAAAAGAATAGATGCAGAATACATTTAAAGAGATCTGACATTTGATTTCTTTCCAGATTGTTCTGTTTCTTTCATGTCTCATTCTTATTAGTCCTGCTAATGTCAGGCTGAGATTTGTGACATGAATAGAACCAAAAGTAAAAAAAAGTCCATCTAAGGTCAACTGAGGGTGATTGCATTATTGTCTATAAAAGCACCAACAGTTGTTTTGGAAATGTAAGAAATCATTTAGTAATTATGAATTATAAATGTTCCGAACATTATAATGTTATGAAAGATGTTGATGGTTACACAAATAATAGCAATTTATTTTAAACATATATCAATGTTATAATAGTAGTGGTAGTAGAAGTTACAGTAGTAATAAAATTTCTATAGTAGCCATACGGCACTAATTTATGTTATTACCTATGAAATCAGAGTATGTGGTGGCCATAGCACTGGACAGCACAGAGAATGAAGTACATTCTCAACAAATATTTGCTGAATAAATAAATATCATCTTTAGGTATTTCAGAGTAATTTCATACATACCTCATCTGAATCCCTATAACACTAACACTTGGTAGGCGGAGAAGATTATCAATTCTATTTTAGAAATAAATAGGAAGACTAAGAAAGGTAAAAAGACAGACACAGAAACACAGAAAAGTAAAGTCCAAGGTCTTAAAAGGTCTTGGCAGAGTTTATCAATTTCACAACTTAGCATCTACAGAGACACAATCTGCTCTGAAATACTTCCAGCCTGTACATGAGTTATCATCCAAATATGGCTTTCTTCTCCTTGAGGTTCATATTTGGTGTTATGTACAGACAGCTGCCAACACATGCCTTGACCAAAACATTGAGATCAGAGGTACCTTGTGGAAGCATTCAAGAGATAAGAGATAATGGAACTTTTCCTGTGGGCTAGAGCTGAAATCTGCTACCTAACATCATATTATTTTTATCTAAAATAAATAATTTTAGAACTTCTAGTAAAATGAATTGTTCTAAGAGTTTTGCCATTTCTCTGTCCTCATGGCTCCACCATTGAACCTGTGATCTTATTACGGGAGAATCATTTCCATTTGCTTCAGAAGTGTCTGTGATGTCACTTTTTATTGTTAGACAAATTGACAGTCTAAAGAAATGCCAGGCTGTGAACCTGTTCTCCATAATTTTATCAGCACAGATAAGTGTGAGAAACTTCCCCAATAAGAATAAGCAAATAGTTACGAACTTATAGGTAAGAATGATACAGAAGTCAAGGAACTGAGCAAAATCTGTGAGATGAGGAAATCCAAGAGGCATAGGATCCAACATCACTGAGTTAGCAAACATTAGCTGCATTTCTAAGGCACCCACCAGTATCTGAGCAGGCGTGAGATATAAAACAGCTGGCTGCATCTTCACAGTTTGGAAGTCAATGACGTACGCATGTAGACACACAAGTAGCAAGTGTAAAAATTAGTTATGCAGCTTGATTTAAAATTTTCTTGTTTAGTCTTCCTAAAAGCACTTGATTTTTCTTAGCGTTGGTAAAAATAAGTAATGGCAGCAAGTAAAACACTATTCCAGTCCAGTGTAAAACTACATCTAAGTGTAAAGGAGGATTTACTTGGAACTTGTACCCAAGAATTCTCTTTCCTTCTCTCCTTTTCTTGGAAGATGTTTTATGAAAGGCATTTTGTTCGCTTGACATTTTAATTTTTATGTTTTTCGTCTGATTGGAAGGAGCATTTCTAACACAGAGGGGGTCCCGAGGGTTCAGACCACGCTGCGTTCCAGCTGACACTCACGGGCTCGATTCAGTTCAACTGGGAGATCTGGAAATCTTGGGATATTTTCTGAACAGTTAAAAGAATCAGAAGTAGTTAAAATTTAGAAACTGCATTAAATGTGATGTATTTAAATCTGAAACACTTGGGAGGCTTTTTTTTTTTTTTTTTGGAGCTAAGAACTGATCTTTTTGGATAGGAAAAAAATAGAAAGCATTATTATCTCTCACTCCAATTCATTTGAAGTTGAGGAAAATCTCATTCTATTTTGTTCAAATTATGCTCTGGCTCTATGTGAATGATATGTGCTATTTGAGAAAATGATGGAGACAATGAGCTCTTAGTTAATAGCCTGTGAAGAGGGGCGTGCGAGCACACGTGTGAGTGCTTTCGCAAAAGGGACGGCATACTTTTGCAAAAGACCATAGTTAAGATTGTACTTTAGGGGATATGGAGAGTTTTATTATCAAGTTTAATGAGAGCAGGTGGCGCATGGCTCAGTGAGTAGGGTGTTGGCCCATATGCCGAGGGTGGCAGGTTCGAACCCGCCCCTGGTTAAACTGCAACAAAAAAAAAAGCCAGGCGTTGGGTGGGTGCCTGAGCCCAACTACTTGGGAGGCTGAGGCAAGAGAATTGCCTAAGCCCCAGAGCTCAAGGTTTCTGTGAGCTATGATGCCATAGCACTCTAGGGTGACCAAGTGAGACTCTGTCTCTTAAAAAAATAGTTTAGTAAGAGCAACCTTAAATAGTAATTGATTTGTGTCACAATTACCATTTGGATTAATTTAGCCTTTCCCTATGGACAAGAGGTGCTGGGGGCACCATGTTAATGGCCCTTTGAATTACTGTTTCGGGTTTGGGATACTGGAGTTGAAAAGTCCTCTTAAATCACTTTGGTATGTCAAAGTCAAGGATTTTTATTCAGTTTGGTTTCTAATTAAAGTTATAAGAGGGCTTGTCAGTCTGTCACTAGAAAGTAAGATATACATCAAACAAAAATACTTTTATCCTGAACGTTTTTCCCTGAAAATGATGAGAATTTGTCTTTAGAAATAGGAATTGGGGGGTGAGGGGGAAGTCCTGCAGGTCAAGAGAGAATTCCAGGGCAGTGAAATGTGGCTTTGATGAGTATTGTTCAACAGCCCAGTCTAACCAAGACTGTCCCCCTTCTGCCTTAGAAACCTGGGCACCAGGCCGTCAAATCCCCCACCCCATTGAGTTCTGTTCCCTTGGTCTCACGAGCACTAGAACAGTGATTGCCAGCTCAGGTGCCATGACTCACTGGTGTGCCGTGAGACGATATCACGTGTAGCTCAAAAATTTTAAATATCCTTAATTAAATTATTTTCAAAAGAAGTTCAAAGCACAGTAAGCATTTCTTTTCTTTACTCTTTTTTCAATCGACATAACTGAAGTGTGCCATGAAAGTTTAACTATATTTTCAAGTGTGCCTTGAGATGAAACAAACAGATTGAAAACACTGCTCTAGAACAATGAGAGAGAAAGTGCCCACCCATCCGGGAGCCCAGCTAAAACACTTGCATTTTAATCAGACCTCCAGAAAAAACATTCAGGAACATTCAAGAAGGCCTTTTTCCATGGTTAAACCTCCCTGTATAGGTAAACATGGGAAGAAAGAAAACGTTATAAGGCAGGGCTCCTTTCAGAACCCCTGGAATTCATTTTTTCATTTATTCACTTATTGGTAGTCATTTATTTTTTCATTCATCAATTTTTTTGAACACTGCATTAGTTTTCTATTGTTGCTTTAACAAATTACCACGAACTCGGTGGTTTAAAATAATTTTCTTATAGCTGTGGAAGGCAGAAGTTCTAAGTCAGTTTCATTGGGTCCAAGTGTGTACAGAGCAGGCTCTTTCCAGAGGCTGTGGAGGAGGAATCTGTTTCCTGGCTGTGTTCTGCTTCTGGTGGCCTCCTCCATTTCTTGGCTCATGGCCCCTTCCTCCTCCTTCAAAGTGGGTCATTCTGGTCTCTCCTTCCACTGTCACCACCTTGCCTTCTCCTCCTTTCAGGAATATTATATCAGAGCTGCTCGATTATATCAGGCCCACCCAGGTAACCTAGAATCATCTCATCCTTAAGGTCCTTAATTCAATCACACCCACACAATCCCTGTTGCCATATGAGGCAATATTTACAGGAGATTAGGACATGAATACATTTGGGGGCCATTATTTGGCTGACCACAAGCATCATCTTGGTGTTTACTGTGAACAATGTAAAATTCATCAGATTCAAGTCTGAAACAGCAATGTTATGGGTTAGTACAAGAGCTGAGATATGTAAATGAGTAACGTATAAGAGATATGCAGTAAGTGAAGTAAACTGAGTCACAGAGCTAGAAAGATGAACCCCATTTTGATGCAATAATTGATAAAATTTATTATACCTGCAGGGGTCTGATACCATAAAGGCATGCAGCCCCACATGCCAGGCGGGCAATCCTTTCATACCATTTTTCTTGCGTGGTCAGCAAAGCAAGCTAGCGTGATACAGAAGCCAGGATCACAGGGTGGGCGGTACATATTGGTTCATAAATCATAAGATACATCTCAAGTTCATTACTTCATGGGTCAAAAGGTACATGGTTCATGCATAGTTCAGGGGTACAAAGTACAGGCATAAGAATTGGGTAAGTTTCCAAGGAACTTGGGACTTTCCACCAGGGGGGTATTGCACCAGGGGCTTTCTTTAAATCATACCCCTCCCTTCCTTCTGTAAGCTTATCTCTTCTCCCAGAATTTAGCTCCTCCACCCTTGTGGGGACTGGGGCTAAGACACAAAACACTTCCCCTTTGAAGGGTAAAGGGTTTGTTATATTCTTTAAATCTACCGGTTGGGGGATTAGTAGAAGGGGTAGAGGGCCTGGTGCAGGGGCAGGGAGCCAGGGAGCTTGGTTATTACACAAGATCAATATAACCGTGGAAAGCCACGGATGTTCAGAAGAGGAAGAAATTCTTTCTGGGTCAGGGCAAAGGCAGCCTCCCATCCAAGATAGCATTTGAGGTTAGAAGAAAAAATAATGCAGTTGTAAGGGCCAAAAAAATCCGGGAAAAAGGTATATAAATAATTCTTAGGGATGGCTAAATGAATCACACCTAAAATTTCATATAAAATGAAGTGGTGGAAAATCAGTTTCCTGGTCCTCTGCAATCTGTATACATTGGGTAGAACCAACACAATGACTTAAAACTGAAGACGATTCCACCAGCCTGTCAGAGGCTCTCTTCGTCCCTCTCATGATTTATGGTTAGGGCTAGTAGTGCTAGTTCTCCTTTGTCACTTAGTTAAAAAGAAAACAAGAAAGAAACCATGGCATCTCAAGTGAGAAGACCATCATCTCTGTATCTGCAGCATTACCACTTCCTAGCACTGTGACCTTGAATGAGTCCTCTAACCTCTCTGAACTTCGGCGAGAATGATAGCACCACTTTTACCTAACTCTCAGGGCTGTTTTAATGTAAGAGTGAATGAGATGGTGTGTGAAGATGCTTTGTACATTGGAAAACATGTTGCACAGTTTAATTCACATTCCAAAAAATGATCTGAAGTCGCTTGATGTTGTGGGACTGTCCATCCATTGGGTTGTTTCCCATCTTGGGAAGCCATGAGGTAGACTGACCACTGGTGATGTGACCAGAGGGGCGGAGGGAACAAGGAGGGGGGGGGAGTGAGAGAGAGACAGCAGAAAGGGGGCTGATAAATCAGGAATTTAATTAACTGACTCCGGTGGAAAGGCGAAGCCTAACTCGGTTTCTGTTTACATTAAACAGATTTGATTTGTAATCTGACTCAATTAGTCAGAAATTAAATGCAACTTAAAGCGGAAATAACATGGCTATAAATATTCTCTTTGGGGGGATGGGACAAATCAGGAAAATGACAACTTTTATCTCTTTCTGCAGAGTCATATGGTAGAGATTCTCTGCCTTCCCTCCAGGACACCAATAACCATCCTCTTGCCCCCTTAACCCCACCTCCGTTCTTGCCTAAATCACGTTTGAAGGTGCTGTTTCCATAGCACCCCAACGTACTGAGCGTTGGATACCTCATGTGGGATAACAGGATACATGATTCCGTGCTGATATCTTGGTGGTGACTCCACTGTGTTCATAGCTGCGATTTCAATATAGGTTGAAGAAAAATCGAAGCTGGGATATTTTCTTATAAGCAATCCCAGCACCGGTGGTCACTCTGCAGGCACATCGGAGCAGTCACCCTGCCCTGAGATGTGAAAGTGACCTCAGCTGCAGCTGAACCACTGACGTGCGTGTCCACTCCTCAGGGGGAGAAGGACTTTGCAGGGTCACCTGTGGGCAAATCTGTGCGAGGGAGGCTGAACGCTCACAGAAGCGTGCACGATTGAGAAGAAATTCGCCATTCCATCTTCGGGACTCTGACTCAGAACCCAGGACCCACCACCTGCTCCCCTGGAGGTCTGCCTGCATCCTCGGACCCCAGCGCAGAACCTGAGATGCGGACATCGGAGCCACGACCGCGACACAGCTGCTCTGGGGAGAGGACGAGGTCCCGGGACGGACCGCGCTGGGCAGCACGTCCAGCTCCAGGCAGCAGCGCCTGCAGCTCGCCGGGAGGGCACCTTCGGCCACTTGGTAGGTCCCAAGGTCCTTCCTCTGCGCCAGGGAAAGGGAGGTAAGCTTCGGACCTGTCTTTCTGGGTACTCCTGGACACGTGGGAAAGCGTTGGCTAACTCTGAGCAGTGGCTAAGGGAGAAGCGGAGTCCCCGACTGCGGTCCTCGCGGAGTCAGAGGCGGCCGCACGGCTGGACTCTCGACGCGCGCCCGCTCGCCGAGGACTCCGCACCCCGCAGCCCCGGCCCGCGCGAGCTTCTGGGGTGAATGCACCTCGCCTTCACCTGACCCGGGACCGGCTTCCAGACGGCGCGCTCCGCTCCCGCCAAGGCCAAAGGACCCCTGAGTCCATAAGGCTCCTTTTGGCCCTCCAAGGTCATTTCCCGCTGCATGTCGGGTCTTTCTGGCTAGGCACCCGCCACATCCTATTCCGACCCCCTTCTAGCTTCCGTCCTCCCCACCCTTCCAGCCCGTGCTCTGGGCTCCCTCTGGACCTGGCCGTCCCGCAGGCCGCGCTGCCTTCTCACGGCCACAGCCCAGTGAGCCTTCTCAGTTCGCCGCTGCCTGGACGCCTGGTGCCACCGCGTGACCTCACGGTCCCCACCTCCAGGGCCCTCGGCCTGGTCGCCTCTTAGACTTAACCCCGCCTTGGGGCTCAGCCCTGTCTGAGCCTCCACGGTCAGCACCCCCCCCCCCCGGACCGATTCTGACATACAAGACCCCTTTGAATGCTGATCTGTGTGGACGCAGCCCTCCCGCCTCACAGACCCTCCCTAACCTCCAGCGGGGGCCCACATCTGGGAACATCAATAATCTTATTCTATGACACTCTGATCGAAGGTCTTTAGGGCAGAATAGCCCATTTTTGCATTAAGTAGAACTCTGGGTCTGTCCCTCTTTAGAATATTGGCAGAAGATTCTTGGAGATTACCTGGAGGTACTTGTTTTTTCTTGTAGTATTATTTTTTATGAGGCACTTATTTTCTGTGGCTGGCAATGAGAGGTTTCCTTGTCATCAGGCAATTATGGTTATCAAGATACAGTCCAGCTATTCCCAGCTAAGGAAAATTGTCAGAGCTTAACCCGATGTGCTCCAGTACGCTGCTAACTCATTTCCCTGGGTCTCAGGTTCCTAGAACTTTGGGGTTAGATAATCACTCAGGCCCCTTAAAGCCCTGTATAAGCAATAACTAAACTGGATGGAAGTCAGGTCTGGACTCTTACATGTCTGCTGAGAACCCTCCCTCCCCTGCTTAGCTATGACCCAGAATTTGAATGAGTCTGTATTAAAATTAAAAAACATCTCAAGTCAATGATATAAATTTCCACCTTCAGAAACTAGAAAAAAGAACAGACCAAACTCAGAATATGCAGAAGGAAGGGAAGTGATAAAGACTAAAACATAAAACACAATAGAGAATACAAGAAGTAGAGAAAAACCAATGAAATCAAACGTTGTGTGTTTGAAAGGTCAAAAATAGCCAGACTGGTCATGGGAAAACAAAAAAAAAAAAAAAAGAAAGAAAGAAAAGACTCCAATTAGTAAAATCAGGAATAAAAGAGGGAACATTATTACTCTTTCATTATTCTTATTTTTATCACATTATTAAGAGAATACTATGAACAATTCTATCTTAGATGAAATGGACAATTTTCTAGAAACACAGAAGGAACTACTGAAACTGATTCATAAAGAAACAAATTGAACAGACGTATAAAAAGTAAAAAAGATTGGATTAGTGTTGATAGAACTTCCCACAAAGAAAAGACAGACACCAGGTGGGTTGGTGGGTGAATTCTGCCCAGGTGAAACATTTAAGAGAAAATGAACACCAACCCTTTACAAACACTTCCACAAAATAAAAGAGGAGACAGTGATTCCTCAGTTCCTTTGCTGAGGCCAGTAATACCCCCATCTCAGATCAGACCGAGATATTATAAGAAAATGACATATCAATATTTCTTATAAATATGACACAAAATCCTCAAAATATTATCTAACTGAATCCAGCAGTGTATTGAAAGAATTATGCATCACGGGCAAGTGGAATTTATCTCAGAAATGTAAGGGTGGTGCAACATATGAAAATCAATCAATGTAATATACCACATTAACAGAATAAAAGAGAAAAGAAAAAGCACACAATCATTTAGACAGATGAAGAAAATGCATTTGACACAATCCAACACCCTTTTACAACAAAAAACAGTTAACAAAGTGGGAATAAAAGGATCTTCCTCAATCTGATACAGACTATCTGTAAGAAACCTGTAGGGAACATCAGATTTACTATTGGAGAAATAGATGCTTTCTCCCTAAGATCAGAAATGGGACAAGGATATTTGGTTTTGCCACTTCTATTTAACATTGTACTGGAGGTTTTAGGTAGGGCAATTAAGAAAAAAAAAAAACATAAAACGCATACAGATGGGAAATAAATAAATAAAATCATCTATTTACAGATACAGAAAATTCTAAGGAATCCGTTAGAATACCATTAGAACTAATAAACAAGTTCAGTAAGCTTACAAGATCAATATACAAAAATCAATTGTATCTCTATACACTAAAAATTAACAACCTGAAAATGAAAATAATTCCATTTACAATAGCTACTAAAAATAATTAGGAACAAATTTAAAATAAAGAAATAAACAAAAACGCTTGTATCTTAAATCAAATGAATAATTTTTCTTTCATTGAAAGAAAAAACACATAAATAAATGGAAAGACAGTTCATGCTCTGGGTTGGAAGACTTACCCCTTTCTAATCCAATTTTTCTGCCACCTGCGTACTCCCCAGCTCCTATTTATTTGGGTGGGAAAGAGGTTGGTGGAATACTTATAATTATCCTATAATTTTAAAAGAGAAAAACATGAATATGAACTTGCCTGATGACTTTATTGTCTATTTTAGGCCCCATAAAATAATTCAAGTGTTTTTATTTTTGTTTATAATTTTGTTTCCTCTTGCATGTTTCACAGTAGGAAGTATTTTCTCTCCTTCCACCTTTCTCATTTCTTCTGCTGCAACCCTTTGCTGATTGTTTTCATTTTGCATTATAAAATGCGTCTTCCTCTTTAGCCCATCCTCAGAGATGATGGTCTTCCCCTCTTTCTTGAATTTCTGTTCTTCCCATTGCTCACAAGCTGAGTGATGAGATTTCCCCTGTAAGAAAGGTGTTTGCACTTTTTCTCCACTCTCATTCTTATCTGAGTAAAGAATGTAGCTGTTCACAATCGCTACATCCATCAGCCCCTAGAATAATTTTTTCCACCATTTGTAGGACCTTCTTGTAAATCTGTAACATCCACTGTACTGTTCAGCTCTGTCCGCTCTTCCCATTAGCTTTGTGTATTCTACAATAACTGTTGCTTTTTCAAATTGAACACGCCATTTCTTCCTATAATCAGTGATTAATGGTATGTGAGCGCTAAAGAATATACTCAGCATTGTCACGACTTCTTGTCACGGAGTGAGAAGCACATCATTTTTATCTCATTGATAGGCACAGGATTCATCTTCCTGAAGTTCCTTCCTTTTCCAATCACTTGGGAAATCCTTCCTAGAAGCCACAGCTGTTCCTGTTATATGTATTTTCACTTTATGCAATTGCCAAGCAAGTTGAGGGCTTGCATAGAACCTGTCAGTGTAGATGTGATAGCTTGAATCACAAGCGTTTGTGGTACTTGTGCCAAATGAATCACTATTCAAGACATAAATTGCAAATCAAGACAAATAAGACTTTCTGTTGTTGTCTTGCCATAGTAAGGAATGTGAGAAAACACATAACCATTTTCTGAATCACACAGGCAAAAATGCAACCATAAAAAGAAAATTAGACAACTTCCAACATCAGAGCAGAACAGGAAAATCATTATGTTGAATAAGGTCCAACAATATTAATACTGTTATGTAGCAATACTCTCCAAATTGATCTACAGATAAATACTGCATTCTTTTTTCCCTCTTCTTTTCTTTTTTCTTCTTTTTGTTTCTCTTCTCTTCTTTTTCCTTTTTTTCCTTTCCTTCCCTTCTCTCTCTCTTTTTCTCTCTTTCAATCTTTAGCTTAGAAGTAATAGAGGCACAGAATAATCAAAATAGTCTTGAAAACAATGAAAGAAATTAGAGGATTCACATTTCCCAGTTTCAAAATTCATCACAAAGCTACAATGAGCTGTGTGGTACTGGGTTAGATAGATGATCAATAGAATAGACTTGAGAGTCCAGAAACAAACCTGTACATTTATGGTCCATTGATTTTCAATAAGAGTACTAAGGCCATTCAATGAGGCAAGAATAGTCTACTCAACAAATGATGCTGAGACAACAAGATATCCACATGTTAAAGAATAAGGTTGAGTCCCTACATTATACCAAATATAAAAAATAACACAAAATAATAAGAGTCCTATATATAAGTGCTAAAAGAATAAAACTCTTCAGGGGAAAAAAGCCCATAAGAGTAAAAAAGTAACTATGACCTTGGATTAGATGATGAGTTCTTAGATATGACATCCAAAGTGTGAGTGACAAAAGAAAAAAACAGATGAATTTTATTAAAATGTAAATATTTTGTACTTCAAAGGAAAACACATTCACAAAATGGGAGAAAATAATGTTTGCAAATCATAAATCTAACAAGGGATTTGTATGTAGAATATATTTAAAAACTCTTATACTTCAACAATAGAATGACTGACAAGCAAACCAATTTATAAATGGGCAAAGTATCTTAATTAATATTTCTCCCAAGAAGAAATATAAATAGCCACTAAGCACATGAAAATATGCTACCTCATTAGTCATTTAAAAAATGCAAATCAAAGCCACAAGGGGATACCGATTCCCATTCTGGAGAACTGCAAGTGTTGGCAAGGATTGGAGAACTATGAATCCTCAAACCCTGCTGATGGGAATGTAGATGGTTCAGCAGCCTTGAAACAGAGCTTAGGCAATTCTTCAACTGTTAAACTACCACGTCTATCACCAGGAGAATTCAAATCAAATGTCCACACAAACACATGCACATGAATTTTCATAGCAGCATTATTTATAACAACCAAAAGTGGAAATAATCCATATTTCCATCAAACAATAAACAGATCAATGACATGTGGTATATCCATACAATAAGGTGTTATTCAGCTATAAAAAGAATGAAGTTCTAATATATGTTACAACATGAATAAGCATGGAGAACATGCTAAGTGAAAGAAGCCAGACATGAAAGGCCCATGTCCTAGAAGTCTGTTTACATGAAATGTGCAGAACAGGTGGGGGAGTGACTACTGATGGACACAGGGTTTCCAAGTAGTGTGATGCAAGTGTTCTAGATAGTGGTGATGGGTGCACACATCTTTATACTCCAAACCACTGAACTGTATGCTTTAAAAGTGTGAACGTTATGGTATATAAATTGTATCTCAGAAAAGCTGAAATCTAAAAATAAAAGCCTCCATGGCTCCCTTCCCTCCAGCACCAAGTCCAGGCTTATAGCACCCAGTCGGTCCTGCCCCCTTGTCTGCCATACCCACATGGATTTAATGGTCTAGATTCTAGACCCCACCACACTGATCCTTACCTCTGTGTCCTAGAGCTCATCAAATAGCTATTTTACTTTTTTTTTTTGAGTCAGAATCTCATTATGTTGCCCTGGGCAGAGTGCTGTGGCATCACAGCTCACAGGAACCTCAAACTCTTGGGCTTAAGTGGTTCTCTTCCCTCAGCCTCCTGAGTAGCTAGGATTACAGGCACCTTTACAGGCACCTGTTACAACGCCCAACTATTTTGTTGTTGTTGTTGTTGTAGTTGTCGTTGTTGTTTAGCCGGCCTGGGCCTATTTTGAACCCTCCAGCCCCAGTGCTTGTGGTGGGCACCCTAACCACTGAGCTACAGGTGCCGAGCCCTATTTCACTTTCTTTAAGAAAACATTTCATGATAGAATTCTTTTTGAGCATGCAGAAACACTGACTCCCTACCACCTAGATCCAATAATTCATTTTTCACGTGTCATTCTCCAGTATCATCTAACGTAGACTTCACTCTGACGATCAGCCCTAGTGCCTTTCATGGCTTTCCTTTTTTTTTTTTTCCAGCCAGACTCCCACATGGAAGAAACACGTACTACATTTGTTGTGTCTCTTAAGTCTTTTCTACAACATGAGCCTTTTAAAAAATTTAGAACATTTTCCCCCATCAAGTCTCTGATATTGTCTCTTATTTAAAAGACGAGGCTGATGATGGTTTTACAGAATGTCCCACAGTCTGGATTTGTATGACTGTTTCCTTTAGTGTTATTAACTTGTTCCTCTAGTCTCTGAACTCCCTGTGAAGCCGAAATTAGAAGTAAAGGTTAATTAAATTCAATTTTTTTAGAAAGCATCCTTATTGAGATGTTATGTACTCCATGTGATAATGTATCAGGGGCACCTCATGTATTAGAGCTCATGTTGTCACTCAGCCCCTGAAGCTGCCTTTTATAGCCCCCCTTTAATTGCTAACTGGCTGTGTGTGTCTGTGCCTAAGGGGAAGTGTATTTTGGAATAAAGTTAATTCGGGGCTATAACTTTGGGCTTCTATCCTATAAGATGATATTATCTCCCTGACTCATTGAAGATAAGTGATGTATTAACATTTGGGATGGGAAACAGTGAATGAAGGATAGCTCCTATCCCCAGGGATAGGTCAGCACATACATGTACACACTTGCAGTGTCCCCAAACATCATTGTGCAGACAAGGACAATGTCCTCAACAATTAGACTAATTAGAGCCTAATTCAACCTTCAACTTACCAGCTCCCAACTCACAGGGAACTGTGGCCTGGGAAACTCCCTATATCCCTTCCTCCCCACCTGCTGCACTGTTTCCAGGCCTTGCCAGGCAGAAAGGCTGAGAACCCAGGAAGTAAATGAATATAAAAAAAGCAATTAAAGTATGTGTGGCTGTTACTTTAGCTCCAGACATAGGATTTGGCTCTTGCTGTCCCAATGTTTACATTAAAAAAAAAAAGGTTCCCAATACACACCAACCAGGCATACTTGGTGTTATTAAACCTAGCCAAAACCTCAGTTGCTTTCAACTCTCTAAACTGTATAGAACCAGATTACCCCACGGTCAGTGGAAAGCCAGCAGCAACTGAGTTCTGCTCAGCACAGACCTGGGACTGGCTTTTCACTTGATACTCGATATCTCACTTCCCTCTGTGCCTGCATACAAACTCCATTCAGAGCACTCTCAACACTCAAGAACCACGTGGGGGTAACACACTGATCACTCCAAAAAGGTCGGTTTGATGGATTTGATCCCCGGAGACCCAATCAGGATGCATTTTAGAAATGCAGCCCTCTCTGGAACTGTTAAAAGAAAACATGCTAGAAAAGGAAGCCAGGAGAATTTGTACAATTATTGCAGCAAGTAAACAAGCGCTTCCCCGCAGTTCCTTGATCTTGCTGCCATCCATCTGGAGGCGTCAGTTCTGTGCCGTGCCATCTCTCACTAGACAATTCCCTGGCACAGCCCGAGGACGCTCCCTGAAGAAAATGAGATCGATGCGAGAGCTCTGATCCGTGGAAATGACCTACATACTGGCTTTGCTCCTGATGAAGTGGTGCTGATTGCTTTTACACGTATCTTTCATCATCATTAGCAGGGCCCAGCTTCTCTTCCAAAGATAAGGATATAACAAATACTCTGTGCAGAGAGCTGAAGAGGCATAATTTACCTGACAATCACAGATGCAAAAGGGCAGCTGAGTAGGATAAGATAAAAACAACATGTCTGAGACCCAGTAACGCGATTACAAATCCTGATCACCATTGCAGGTGTGTCCCCTCCGCCCATCAGAGATATTGCATCTCAGCACCCAAACTCTTGCTTAACATTCCTTCTGGGGAAATATCTTTCAGACATGTTTTGTATTACTAGGTGGGGAAATAAATGGCTCTTTGGTAAATTAAAGCATATAGCTATTCTATAAAAATCCCTTTTATTATAAATTCATCTTCCTACCCCTGGTAAAAGACTAAAATAAAGTTCAAGTTGTTTGAGAAAATGCCATGCAACTCTGAAAAGTACAGTCTGAGTCTGCAGTGTGGCAGGTGATGTGTGTACTTTTATTACTCGGGAGCTTGCATTTAAAAATTATGTGGCAGCCCATGGCGATCCTACCTGGAGAGAAGTTTGTGACTGCCAGCAGGGAAAAGCCTCATGTATTACAATTTTCCTTCTCTCTACGGTCATCAGAAATGAATTTCTCCTGGCAAACAGTTTATTTTGCAAATGGATTTAAGTGACTCATAAGCTGCTGAAAAATAGCATCTCGAAATTTATTCTTAAACATGCTGCTTTATAAACTTAGTTCACACATATGGTGTTTCCCAGGCAAACATTCAAAGACATGGGGGATCTGTACGCCCATGGCAGGAACAAAACTGGGAAGTCAGAGCGGACCAGCTCTCTGGTTTCTTACCGGAAGTAAGGTCATGCGCGGCCGCACTGGGATGGGTGCGGGCAGGCAGGTGTGTGGGGGACACTGATCTCGAAATCCAAGCAGACAGAATCAGCCCCAAGGGGAAAGCAAGAGAGAAGGGGGAGGGGAGGAAGGGGGCACACTCCTCTCCTTTTCTCCCTTTATTCTCTTTATCCCCAGCCCCAAAACAAAAAGAGTCGCTTCATTGCTCTGGGTTCTGTGAGAGAAAGCTCTGATTATTCCCAGTGAGTCACAGGGCAGATCCACCTACCACCTGGAGCACAGGGAACTCCAGTTGTTTGGATGGTGGCAGGTGGCAGAATTCAGAAACAGAATGAAGCCCAGTAACTCTAAGCACATGTCAGATACCCAGAAACAGGAACACAACAGTGGAAAAAGCCACATGGGATGGGACTCTAACCCGGGCAGAAAAGCGTCCAGAGGGAAAAGTGAGTGCCCTGCCCGACAGAAGCCAAGGAGGCCGGGGTGCACGGCTTCTCCTGGGCGCACGGCTTCTCCTGGGTGCACGGCTTCTCCTGGGCTCACGGCTTCTCCTGGGCGCTCGGCTTCTCCTGGGCACTCGGCTTCTCCCAGCTTCCTGGGTCCTCTGACAGACAGCGGGGCCATGAGGAAAAACAGCTTCTCAGCACAAATAAGGATATAAAGACCTGTGTTCTAGTCCTACATGCAAACCTCAGTGTGGATCTCATTTTCCTCCCTGTAAAATGTGCCCCAGAGGGCCCTGTGAGCCCTTCACCCTTAACTCATCTTTCCTGCACCCATTTCAGGAATACGAAGAAATTGCGGGTCAAGAGTCAACTCAGCAAGTCCAGAGAAATCTCTGCCTTGTAGGCCATCCATACTCTAGATTCTCTTGCTTTATTTATAGGTAGGATCCTCTGTGGCAGCTGCCCGTGAGCCCTGGCAGGGTGTTGATCAGTTTCTCATGTGGCTGGAATCTCTGCGTTGCTTCCTTCTCAAGAGTTTTCTTCTGGTCCACCTCCCCTTCTTTCTCCTCTCTCTTCCTGCTTCTCCTTAATTTTCCTTGCTTGGGTGTTGGAGTGGCCTCCTTGGCTCCTGGGCTCCCTCCGTGACTCACTGTGCCAGTGCCCCCATGTTTCTGGGCTGGACAATCCAGTAAGTGGTGGATTCCCTGTAAGTTCCCTGTCCCCAGCTGGCCGAGTGTGGCTGGTGAGGAGATGTCTCCAGAACACTGTCTCCGAGCTCTCTCCTCTCCATTTCTGAGTTTTCGGACTTTAGGAAGCTGGGAGCTCACCTGAGGGGGGCAGGGCCGGGGCTGAACTGTACTCTCTTCATCCCTGGGACAGGGCTCTTTCTAGAGCCACAGTGGGAGGGCCGCAGTGTGGCAGCAGGAGCCCGTCTCCCTTTCCTATAGATTTCCCTCTTTCTCACCACCGCCTTGCTGAAGGGGCCTGGGAGGGTGGGCCATAGCCCCCAGCAGTTCTCTCCCTAGGGCTGTTGAAAGGATGCTGGGAGGAGCAGTGAATAGTGATACATTATTTAGAGTAATAAAAACCAAATAACAATTGCCAACTCCTACCAGGCACTTACTATATTCTGGGCAGTGAGCTAAGTGCTCTGTACGCATCATTTATTCTGACGCCTCATAGCAACCTTATGGTGGGGGCATTATTATTCCTACTTTTACAGGTGAGGAAACAGCACTAGAGGGCCTACTGGTTCCAAATGACACAGCGTGTCCCGAAGAAGCCAGAACACAGCCCCACCTCCTCCTGCCTCCAGAGCTGGCGCTTGTAGCCATACAACTCCTCAGGAGGGGTTCAGGCTGAGACTCAGTTGTACCCACATTTCCCTCCATTCCTCAGCTGCACACTGGTCTCAGCCTCAAAGCCAAAGAAAAGTGAGAGGAAATGAAACCATCCAACGAGAAGAGGGAGGGTCTGCGATCGGTCAGGGATTGGAATAATGTCATTGTCATCCTCGGGTATGAGAAGGGACCTCACCCAGTCACTAGGAAGCCCTCTCCTCTGTTCCCAGGGAAGAGAGAACAGGGAGAGACACACCTGCATGTTCCAGCCTCAAGAAACTGATGGGATTAATAAATCGTGGTACATGTACACCCTGGAATATCATGTAGCCTTAAAGAAAGATGGAGGCTTTACCTCTTTCATGTTTACATGGATGGAGCTGGAACATATTCTTCTTAGCAAAGTACCCCAAGAATGGAACAAAAAGTATCCAATGTACTCAGCCCTAATGAGAGAGGATACCCGAGAAGGGTGAGATCTGGGAGAACAGGTCTTGTCAAGGAGAGCACAAGGATACACTTGCAGGGTCCTCTCCATGGTGACTCAGCCCTAGAAATTTGTAAACTTAACTTCCTGGAACTTGGAAATTTCCAAGTTCTGTGAAATCCTG
>CAUYON010026113.1:0-74818 GCA_963573935.1 Arctocebus calabarensis | reverse complement strand
GAGGCAGGAGACTCTCTTAAGCCCAGGAATTGGAGGTTGCTGTGAGCTGTGATGCCACAGCACTCTATCCAGGGTGACAGCTTGAGGCTCTGTCTCAAACACCCCCCCCAAAACAAAAAACTACATCATGGAATAAAAATATATGCATTTCAATATACATAAGCACATCTGAAGCACTACGAATAATAATGCAGTGGAAGTTTCATATATATTTCTTGTGGTTCCCTTTTTTAGAAGGCTGAAGGAAACTCACCTATTCCAGGAACCATTTCTTGACTTGGTGCAGTGAGGTTTCCCATCTTCCCGCTCAGTGGGCTCCACACAGCTGGCTTGCGCTGGAATGTTTGTGACCTTGTATAAGGGCTTTTCTTACATTTTTAGACTGTTCTTAGTCTCTGCTAATGAGATCGCTCGGAGTTCGCTTTGAGTATCACATCTTAATCACTTGATTTCTGCAGACGTTTCTTTTCTCCAAATAAACTCTTCAAAATGCCTGCTGCTCTGTGCTCATTAACCTGGGAATGGCTTCTCCAACTCCAATTTGAAAATTCTCTCAGACATGTAAGGCTTCTGTCCTGATGAAGATGCTCCAAGCAGTAATAATGGGAAGAGGACT
This sequence comes from Arctocebus calabarensis, assembly GCA_963573935.1. Classification (NCBI taxonomy): domain Eukaryota; kingdom Metazoa; phylum Chordata; class Mammalia; order Primates; family Lorisidae; genus Arctocebus; species Arctocebus calabarensis. The sequence continues at coordinate 74,202 of CAUYON010026113.1, read as the reverse complement.
TTTGATTCTTTGGGTATGAAAAAAAAAATCAGTGACCAAATTTTCATCTGTAAGAGCTTTTTCCCTTTAAGGAGAAGCATGGACTTTGCTCCTATGCAGTGTAGTGTAATTAAGACCAAGTCCCAGCCTTACCATCTGGCAGATTTCCACTTAATCATTTCATGCCTAGTAAGGTTTGGGTGACTTAAAGATTAAAAAACAAATAGTTAATGAGTAAAGGAGTGAATAAAGAGAAGAATATCCACCAGGAAGTTTTTTTTTTCTTTATACTCTTTTCTTGTTCTTTATCCACAATTGATTTGAGATGGGCTTTATGATGAAGACAACAATATCTATTGAAACAAATCCAATATAAGATTTGAACCAAATGTCACCTTAAACATAGGCAGCACTTTTCCATTTGCTGATGGATATTAGGTTGGTTTGTATTTTCCAAGGAATTAGGATTTTGATGGATTGCAATCATTTGGATGCAGGAACCTTCTCATCCAGAGCTAGAGTGCAGAAGCCCCTTTCTTCATCCTTGCAAAATGTCACATTCCAGGGACTTCATTTTCTTGGCAATCATGTTAATTTTAAATACTATTGGTACGGGAATACCAAACCCTAAAATTTACCTTATCCTTCAAGGTAAAAATAACAAATTATATACCATCATTGATAAAATACAGTTGCAGATAAATAATTTTTGAAGTTGAAATTATTCTGAAAAAATTAATTTTATTTTAAAACAAACTTGACGGAAATTTACTAGAAGAAATACTTAAGGATTTTTCTGGAATATCTATGGAAGTAACCTACAAGAGAACGGCCTGATGTCAGAGGAAAAGACACAGGTCACCTGCCGCCTTGCTCCTCTCCTAGAATCCAGGAGTTTAGTATAGGCCACCAGTCACATTTCATTATAAAGCTATAATTGGTGTATAAATGTGGCCTTCACCAAAGAGACTTCACTTTACAACTTGTCTCTGCCCTCAATGAGCTACTTCAGGACACTTCAAAGAGAAGTTCAAACTATCGATTTCAAACTGACAAGGAAGAAAAATTATACTTGACTTGAAATTCTCATGCCCTCAAAAGATGGACCTGTGAGAGCTAGTATTATTTTGATTAGACCAATTTCTTGGTATATCCAGAAGAGGCCTCAGTTGAAAAACAATACAAAATTTCTAGTTCCATAGAGGCTTCAGTACAAGTAAATGCACACTACTAAGCGGGTAATTGCTGTGTAATTAGACTTTGAAAGTTTGTGAAGGCCTGTTTTCAGTCACCTTGACTTGACGAAAAGTTAGAAGTCCCCTACATGTCATTGTCTGCACTCTGGTTTGGATACTGGGGTAACTGCGTTGGAATGGGAAAGAATTGAACTTCCCTGGGTTTTTTGTTTGTTTGTTTTTGTGGAGACATAGTCTCACTCTTTTGTACTCGGTGAAGTGCAATGGAGTCACAGCTCACAGCAACCTCCAGCTCTTGGGCTCAAGCGATTCTCTTGCCTCAGCCTCCCAAGTAGCTAACACTACAGGCACCCACCACAGTGCCCAGCGAATTTTTGATGCAGTTCGGCTGGGGCCGTGTTTGAACCCGCAACCCTCAGTATATGGGGTCGGCGCCCTACTCGCTGATTTTTCACTAGACAGGGCAAACTCCAGGGGCAAAGCTAGAGAAGGGAGAACCAGTCATAGGATTTAAGAAGAGAGCCAGACTAGCAGAGAGAATAATATTTTCAAAGGTCTAAGATTAGCTGGGGAGGTAGAGGTGATCCCCTGACACAGATACTGTCACGGGCATATGGAGCATGGTGCTGGGGGGTTCACGAGCAGATGATATTTAGACAGCCGCATTGGTAGGTGGCAGATGGCAATTTTTTGGTTTCTCTCACCACCACCCCCATATGTAATCTCTAAGAAAATCTTGACTCTACCTCCAAAACAAATTCTTAACGTTCTACTTTCTCTCTATTCCTACTACTGCCCCAGGAGATCAAGCCCTCTCTCTCACTTGTTCCACTCATCCACTCTCTCTTCCTTCAATCATTTTCCACACCTGAGGCTAGAGAGATTGCTTAAAAGTCTCAATCAGACTGTAGTATCTTCCAGTGTGAAATTCTTTAAGGGGTGGCCATCACGTATAGAATGCAAAGGAAGTGTTTCAGCTAGCCCACAAGACTTCACTCTCTGTAGTAGCTTGTGTGGTGTCCCCCTAAAAGTCCACGCCCAACCTGGCACCAATGAATGTGAAGATACTTGGAAAAACCACATTTGCATACGTAGTTGAGGATCTGAAGATTGGATCATCCTGGGCCATCCAGGTGGGTCCTGGTTATCATGGCAAATATCCTTGTAAGAGACAGATGCCAGACAAGGGGAGAAGGGAAGAAGGCCATGTAATGGGGCAGGGAAAGAGGTGGAGATTGGAATCGTGTGGCTGCAGGGCAGGGAATGCCTAGAGCTGCTAAGGGTGGAAGAGGCCAGGAACAATTCTCCCTCAAGAGAATTCACTCTTCTGAAGGGAGTGCAGCTCTGTCAGCATCTCAGTTTCAGACTTCTGGCTTCTAAAACTCCAAGAGAGTACATACCTGTTGTTTTACATCAGTGAGGCTGATACGCTGTCCAGCCGCATCATCTGTTCTGGGTGGTCACTCTGCTGTTAACTATTCCGTGAAGTGCAGTGGGCTCCTTCAAATTTGGAACCTTTATGTTAGCTACTTTGTCTTTGTGGGGTGTTTTTTCTTCCAGATCTTTTCATGTCTAAGTTCCCTCTTGTCATTCTTGAAGTTAACCTGTCTTTTCTTAGAGGGCTCTCACCAGACCATTAATTAAATGTTTTCTCTCAGTCACTCGCTTTTTTTTCCACTCTTTTATTTTCATCTCAGTACTTACGTCTGCCTCATCTTTTTGTGTGTGTATATGTGTTTTTTATATATACAGAGGGTGCCAAAAGTATATACACATTTTAAGAAATGAAAAACAAACTGTATTAAAATTGTAATACTCAAAACTGATAATGTTTGTAATTTTGTATATTGTATCTTGTATCTCTTATAGTTGCAGCAGCCAAACATGACTTCAGTGTGTGTATATGTGTATATGTATATATATGTGTGTATATATAGTATGTATGTATATATACATATATATTTGAGACATATTATACATTGCCTCAAATATGTGTGTGTGTATATACACACACATATTTGAGGCAATGTATAATATGTCTCAAATATTATATATGTATATACACACATACATACACATATATATATAAAAATACACACACACATATTTGAGACAATGTATAATATGTCTCAAATATTATATATGTATATACATACATACATACATACATATATACACATATATACATACACAATATATATAAAAATACACACACACATATTTGAGACAATGTCTTAATCTTTTGCTAGGGTTAGAGTGCAGTGGCATCATCATAGCTCACTATAACCTCAAAGTCCTGTACTCCAGTGATCCAGTTCAGCCTTCCAAGTAGCTAGGACTACAAGCTTGCACTACTTTGCCCAGCTCGCTCTCTCTCTCTTTTTTTTTTTGTAAACATAAGATCTCACTATGTCACTCAGGTTGGTCTTGAACTCCTGGTCTCATGCCACCCTCTACTCAATCCCTCCCAAAGAGCTTTGATTTGCAGGCATGAGCCACTGCACCTGGCCTCTTATTTGTTTATTTGATTATCATCTAACTCAAAAAGGTAAGCTCCAGTGAAGTGAGAATTCTTCACTATCTAACTTACTGCAGAATCCTGATTGTTTAGGACAGTCTTTGGCATTTGCTAAGACTTCAATTAATGTTGAATGAGATACTTTATCACCGAGTCTGTGAGTGGCTGAGGAAGTTAAGATAATAGGGTTGGAGATCTCAAAATTTGAGAAGCAAGCAGGCTTCTTGGTTACCGAGGGACTGGGAGATTGTATATGTTATAATAAAAAGACCTAGATGCATGAAGTAGGACAAGAATCCCACAATAGACCTGGAGGTGTGGTCTTGGAACCAAGTTTGAAACATTTCCCAAGGAAGTATAGGGAATAGCATAGAAGTTTTTGGAGCCTAAGTTCTGAGCTAAATCTGAAGCAATGATGTCATGAGGCTGAGTGTGAGAGTTAGCTAGACAAGATGGCCAGGATTTGTTCTACTTTCGGGAGGAGGTCAGTGCCCACCGTTAAATAAAGAGCAGGGCTAAAGAAGTTTGGAAAAAGTCAGGCACGGGTAACATGAGGCAAGGGCTACAAATCCCAACTGCTTTGGCAAAGAGAAGACTTGACTTTCTTATAATCTGGACAGAACCATTTTCTAGTGGACTAAGTCTAGCAAACCAGACCCTTCCTAAAAGGGCCATCTTCCAATTAAGTTTACGTTTGAATGCCATGATTTAATTTGATCCCGTGTGCTCTCATGGTACTACAAGATTGCAACCTAGAAAGCTCATTTCCAGTGGTAAGATAACTCAATGTACCCATATTATCTAACTAGGAAGGTTGCGTTGAAGGATTATCCCTGATGATACTGTCATTCAACTTTTTGGTACCCTGTTTACCTTTCTAGCTATTTAAGAAGCTTAGTGAGGATGCCCAAGTCTGAATCAGAAATTAAGGAGTGCATATCGTTGGAAGACAATTATACCACTTGAGAATGATAATTCAAGAAGACTGTTTATTAGATACCTTCAAGGTCTTGGAAACCATTCTGTTAGAACCACTATCTTGGTGGATTTTACATATTGTAGAACAGTTTAATGTACCATTCTTTGGGGCTTTTTGAGACTTTTTTTATGACTTTATCTTAATCACAATTTCCAAAGACACATGAACATTCTATTTTGAGGCTCACAGTCATTTCAGAGGATCCTCCGAGGTCTCCTCTCACAGGGTCTGAAGAAGTTACTTCAGCATGTTTCACTCCCCCTGATTTTCCCCTCGGATCTGTGTAGTTACTACTAGATGTGTCAGTGGCTGACATGTTGTGTCATTTATCTTCACTTGTGAGGAGAGTTGGGATAAGTCACTCAGGACTGTGCCAGTCCTGATCCATCCTTCATCACTACCCTCATGAAGATAAATGCCACATTTAAAGAGACCACAACTATCATGTGTTCTTTCTGACTGGAGATACAGATCAGGTCTCTGAAAGCAAGAGACCAACCAGATGCTATTATTTCAGAACCAAGGACACTTTGTATATACTATTTTCTTTCTACTTCCATACATCTGGATCTGCCATGTCCAACAAGGGTGCTTCTAGCAGCTAAAAAGATGATTAAGTGGCATTTATAATTTCATTTATGTCTATAGATACTTCATTACATTTTTAAAAATTCATTTACTAGTATCTACTCAGCACAGAGCTCTGCAGTGGCAACATCTTAATTAGTGGGATACGGTCCTATTCCTCTCAGTGATGAGTAGCATAATGAAGAAAACACGGAGGAAAAAATAACAAGCAAGTGGTTAATTCTTTCTATGAGCAAGTCAGGTAAGAAAGGGATAAGTCAGAATATAACTATAGGGAAGTGGGAATATTTGAGCTGCTCTATTAGAGCAAATAGTATGGACACCTCAGCCTTCTATGATGTACAGATGGTGGCACTATTAGATTTTAAAGCTATGGGAAGGCAAATGAATGAATTTCCTGCTCTGAGTTTATAGGTAATCAATAGATAACACCACTTTGCAACTCAGTAACTGAATGTACTTATTCTAGTTTTCGTTTTAATTACCCTTCCACAAATTGAATGCTTGAGGTCAGGAGACTTTTCATTGGTGCTTTTTTCCCCAAGTTGGCTGGTGCATAAAAGTTTATATAACAAGACATAAACTGAAAAGAATTTCCACACATCTGAAAAATTTGATTGGCAAACTAAAATTATCCTTCTTTGGAAACTATTAGTTTGAACTGTATAAAATTGTTGTAATATTCAATAGTTTTTGAGCCCCCAAATGGCAGTTTCATAGGTTCTCTCTAATCATATGATTGATTGTGTAGTTAAAATTCAAAACTATTGTTCAGTTGTTTTCTGTCTATATATAAGCTTATTTTACCAAATGAGCTATTTGATTCTCTTATTCAAGAAATACTTACTGAACATGTATTACATGGTGGTCACTGGGCTGTGTGTGCATCTAAAATGGAATATGCTTGCTGTCCCAGTGGGGCATGCATTCTACCGAGGGAGAAAGATATGGGGTGGGCAAGTACAACAGGGATGACCACAATGATGGTTGATAATTTGCTCAATAAATGTGCTTCTAGTTTTTCTCACATTGGAAGTAACAGTGCAGTGTGTTAAAGAAACAAGATAGTGTACGTTTCTACAAATTTAGACAACCTTGGAATGATTCATGGCAGAAATACCTGCTTTATCCTTTAACAGGTTGATGTTAAAAAACTGTGACTGTAGACAGAATGTTAACAAGGGCTCTAAATGTTTCACTTCTTATATTAACTCTTACCAAATATTCTTTTTTTGATCTCATTCTCATTATTTAACTTTTCTGGACATTAACTTTGTCATCTGCAAATTGGAAATATATAATCCCTTCTGCGTTCCTACTATAATTGTATCAGATTAAATAATGCATATGAGAATAACATAAACAAAAAGTGCCATCCTACTTCTCATTTCTCTTATTATAAATCTTGTTTTTGCAATAATATGTAAAAGGTCAAGGAGGATTATCACCTCAATTTATATTTTCCTATGTCCAGGCTTGATTATGTTTGGGATGAGTGCCACCTTCAGCCCCAAATAATTATTTTTAAAAAGTGGATGACTTGCTCAGCCATCCTCAAGAATTTTAGAATAGTGCTCAATAAACAATGAATGAAAGGTTTGCTAACAGCAGATGGATAATTATGCTCAGCATTTTTTAATAAAGAAGAATTCAGGAGCAATCCAGAGAATTCAAAGGGAATAGCTCTCTCAGATGATTATAGTTCCCATTACCTGACAGCACGTGATATACCAGGATTACTGGCTTATGAGAATCACCTAATTTCTTGTGTTGAGCAACTTTCTGCAGTTGAGTCTATTATTGTCACTCTAACTTTCCAGACAAAAGCACTGGACCTTAAAAAATATTTTTTAACTTTCCACAAGTCATGAAATAATGACCTTTGATGATAGAATTCATGAATGTAACTGCTGCACTCTCTTCTATGCACTGACATAGCAGTCGCCACCATTCCCATATTTGTCCTTCCTTTCCTGCTTGTGAATCCCCATTTTTTTCCTAAAAAATCCTCAAGGGAGACACTCACCTCTGTGACTTTTACTTTTCTCCACCTATAAAATTAGGGTATAGATGGGGCTCCTTCAATTAAAACTTCATCTATGAACTCTCTACTGGGACCATATATTCTTGTTGAAGAGAAAGAAAATAAATATGTACATATTGTCTCCTAGGTTGGAGAAGTGCAATGACGACAAATAAGTCAGAACAAGAGGATAGAGAATGATAGGAGCGAGGATGGTCTATTTTAGGCAGCATAAGCAAGGAAGTCCTCTCTGAGCAGGTGAAATTTAGCAGTGTCCTGAAGGACGTGAAGACGCAGACAAATCAAGTTTGCTTAATGAATGATGGCACCATTATCATGGAGTTTGTTCATAACAAGAGGTCTGTCTGGGTGAAGAACATTCCCTGCAGGGGGAACTTGTGAAAAATTCCCAAGGAGGCAGTGTGCTTGGAATGTTGGAGGAACAGCAAGGAACCAGTGTAGTCAGGGTGGAGTGAGTGCAAGTGACAGTGGTGAAGAGGATGAGATCAGAGAAGGAGGAGGGATGCAGACCAAAAATACAAGTGTGGCCTCATAGGCCATTGGAAGGAATTTAGTATTAGTCTGTGTGACCTGAGCTGTTGAGCATTGAATGGAAGAATGGCTGTGATTTGACTTTTAATCATATGGGATCCCCCTGCTGTGTGAAGAAAAGACTGAAGAAGGACAAAAGCAGAAGCCAGGAGACCAGATATTGGACCAGGCTGTGAAACATCTAATAATTTAATGAAAAATAGACTCAGTCATATCAATGGAGGTGTGGAGAAGAAACCAGAATATCAATGGATAGGATGTCCAGTGTGTATACATGATAGGACGTTGGGGGGCGGGGGAAGTTAATGCAAAGGAAAGTGAGTATAAGACAAACTGGGTGAGTAATTCCTGAAATGGTATTTGGCACATGATGGAAGTTTAAAATGTTTAGTTGCATAAATGAGTGGATTAAAGTACTATTAAAAAAAGACTTTGTCATGAGCAGAAGTTAAATTGGAATCAAGAGTTTTATTGCAGAGCAGGTTAATTTTTGATGGCTCATGTGGTGGTCTTGAATAAGCATTAGTATACACAAGTCTGCACGCCAGCCAGATATTTGAATTTAGCGTCCTCAGTTTGTAGATAATGTTCAAAGCCATTATAAGATAACTTAAGAGTGCAAATAGATAAAGAAGAGGTCTACTGACTGAGGCCTGGGGCAATCCCAGGTATATTGGCCTGTGAGATAATACAGAGCCAGCAATAATGGTTGAACAGTGACCTCTGAGGTAGAAGGAGAATCCAGAGAGTGGATTCCTAGGAGCTATGTGCAGGAAGATTTCAGGAAGGCCAGAGTGATTACTGTGTCAAATGCTGATGATTTTTGCCTAATACGAACATTGATAATTAACTGTTTGATTTAGCAATAAACATGTTTTCACTTCCCACTTCCCTTTACCCTTCCTGGACACACTAAATGTTGCTCACTGCTTTGGCTCTCAGATTACTAAAATTCTAGGCATACTAAGTTACCACTCATATTTCATTTGTCCTACTCAAGGGGTAGTTAATACTTCTAGAAACTGTGGGATCTGGGGAAACTTTTTTTTTTTTTTGCCGTTTTTGACTTGGCCGGAGTTTGAACCCACCACCTCCGGTATATGGGGCTGACGCCCTACTCCTTTGAGCCACAGGCACAGCCTAGGGGGAAGCTTTTTATAAGGCTGAGTTACACATTTTTTAAAACCAATGATGGAAAATCTACAGATATCTCTAAAATACATTTTAATCATATTCAGTTTTCCTTTCTTTTTTTTGAGACTAAGTCTCACTCTGTCATCCTGGGTAGAGTGCTGTGGTATCATAGCTCAGAGCATCTTCAAACTCCTGGGCTCAAGATATCCTCCTGCCTTAGTCTCCTACAGAGTATCTAGGACTATAGGCATAAGCCACCATTCCTGGCTAATTTTTCTATTTTTTGTAGAGTTCTGGAATCACTCTTGCTCCGTCTGGTTTCAAACTCCTGAGCTCAAGCAATCCACCTGCTCTGGCCTCCCAGAATGCTAGGATTAGAGGAGTCAGCCATTGTGCCTGGCCATTCAGTTGTACTTGGCTAAAAATAACTACTAGTGATGTATTGCTATGACATCGGAGAAGCATTTTTACTTACATTATCTGCTCCAAACAAAACCGTCTAACACAGGAAAACGTCCAGCTTTGAAGCTTACATCATCAGACTGTTCCACCTGCTAACCCCTCCCTGTTAGAGTCATCCACAGAGTCATGCTCCTCTTCTCATTCCTGGAGATCTGCCTCCCTATTGTGACTCCTTATGTGACTCTTGGTGAGCTTGAATATCCACATCAGTCCCTTGATCCTGGTCACTAATTGGGAGGAATCTCTCTCCTGCAGTTTCTCAGGGTTTCCTCTTTGTACTGTCTGTACCCACTGTATCCCTAAGGTTGGGATGCCAAACTTATTTGGCATTTGTATTTGTTTATTTTACTTCTTTATGCTTTGCAAAATGCAAGTTCTATCTTTCAGTATCTCTTTTTTTCAAATACTATGTGGCCTTCAATCTCAGATTCTAATTTCTATTCTGCCAGTGCCACAGGAGTGGTGGGATGGGATGAGATATGGGGGAAGGACAGGTCAGACATCTCTCTAATTTGGGGATGTGGGAAATAACAAATCCCAGCTGGAGATTGCAGCAGGTACCCGTGTCACATTCTTTTTTTTTTTGGTTAATATATACCTCTTTTCATTTGCTTAATTATTGTGTTAAGATATTTACACTCTATACTCATAGATCTGACATGTACCCTTGCGCATTCACCCTCCCTCAATATGACTTCCCCCTCTGCTCCCAGCCCCCCTCCCTCCTTCATCTTGGGTCATAGTTGTGATCTATTCTTCATGTGAAAGTCTGAGTGATTGTAAATTGGTTTCATAATAGTACTAAGTACATTGGATATTTTTTCTTTCATTCTTGAGATACTTTACTAAGTAGGATGTGTTCTAGCTCCATCCATGTAAACATCAAAGAGGTAAAGTCTCCATCTTTTTTAAGGCTGCATAATATTCCATGGTATACATATACCACAATTTATTAATCCATTCGAAGGGCACTTGGGTTTCTTTCATGACTTGGCTATTATGAATTGAGCTGCAGTGAAAAATCTGGTACAAATATCTTTGTTACAAAGTGATTTTTGGCATCCCATTAGCTTCAGTAGTCAAGTGTTCTGTTTAACTGTTTCCTATCCATGGTCTTCATGCTTTATCTGATTGACTTTCTGAGGTGGTTCTGATCAGAAAATACTGGATCACAGAAAATACAACTCACTTAAGGTTATGTATCTAATATGTCAGAACCAAGTGAAGACATATTAGATTCCATATGCATTTTTATTTATTTATTTATTTATTATTTTATTTTTGGAGACAGAATCTCACTTTATTGCCCTTGGTAGAGTGCTGTGGCATCACAGCTCACAGCACCTTCCAACTCCTGGGCTTAGGCAGTTCTCTTGCTTCAGCCTCCCAAGTAGCTGGGGCTACAGGCACCTGCCAGAATGCCTGGCTACTTTTTGTTGCTGTTTGGCCAGGGCTGGGTTTGAACCCAGCACCCTACCCACTGAGCCACAGGTGCCACCTATCCAAATGCATTTTTTAAATGTCATTTAAGAAATGTATTGTTCAACATGGCTAGTTGTTAAAATAGTTACCTTGACTTTCGTCCCAGGTTAGTCTTAAAATATAGTGGTTATTCAATAAATATTGTTACCAGTGGTATCTGTGATGATGTTGTGATGGTGGCAGGTTGAGAAATGTGCTGAATTATGCTAATAATCCCTTCCTTCCTTCCTTCTTTCCTTCCTTCCTTTCTTCCTTGCTTCCTTGCTTCCTTCCTTCCTTCCTCATCCCCTACTTCCTTCTTTCCCTCCCTCCTTCCCTTCCCCTCTCTCTCTCCCTTTCTCCCTCTTTCTTTCTTGCTTCCTTTTAATTTAATTTAATTTTTTAAATTCTCAAACATGTTGCCTATTTTCAGCACAGAGACCCCGGTGGAGACCTAGGTGGGTGATGATTCGTGCTAAATCTTTCCTCTTTCCGACAATATGCTGAACACTGCAACAGCAGTTAATGTGAAGTGGCTCATTATATACTGTCACATCTGATAATAGTAACCACTGGCTTTGCTAGCACAAGCAATTTGTGGGATATCCAGCTATTGCAAGCCACTACTCAATTTCGAAAAATAAGCTGCACTGTCATAGAGAAGACACATCCACTGAGTCATATTTACACGTTTCTCTTTTCTGGTTTAGGACCAGCCTTCACCTTCCCAGGTTGACTCCAGAGATGACTTCCCTTGGAAGGCATTTATCTCATGGGGCCTCCTCCTTCAGTCACATTTTATGGGCTAAATATTTTACAATGGTACTAGTGGCTCCTGAACAAAACGAGATATGTGGTTCTCCTATGGAAATATTTCTGAAGCTCCCTTTTTACTCCACCAACTGGTTATGCCATAGATGTAAACATCTTCTGGGTAGAACAGCCTCTGCAGGAGGCAGGTCCACCTATAGAGAGATCAAGTTCAAGCATGCAGCAACACTGACTCTTCGCCCTGTGATTTAGAATTATGTCTCCATTAAATTGTAATCTTTCTAAAGGCAAGATTCTGGATTATCTACTTTAGTTCAGTACCTGGGAGCTACAGTTGGCCCTTTGTAAATATTTACCAGCAAAATTAATCCATTCCCTTCCCAAAAGTTTATTCTTAAGGCAGAAACTAAGGTTTAATTTTCTTACATCTCCTGTGCCCAGTACAGTGCCTGATGCATAATAATAGGTGGGAAACTGAGTGTTTATCTGGCGAAAGAACAAAGGTATGAATGGGTCCATCATAAGGCCAAATTTAAGCCTAAGCAAATGATTTCCCCACATCAGAGATGGAAAAGTGATGGCTTTCAATCATCTTCTTCAGACCACCAGAAATAATGCCCTAAAAGTGATTGTTTATTTTGGAAAGCAAAAGCTCATTTGAAGCTGTTTTCTTTATTTTTATATTCAAATGCCTATGAAACAGGAAAAAAATACCAGAGACCTATTCATTGCTTAAAAATGATCTATGGGGTACTAATGTGCTTACTCTTCCAGCTGTGCTGCTCATCGTGCTATCTTGGGCTTAATTGAAAATATGCTGTGACCTTGGTTTTGTTCACTGGGCATGGGGGGGGATGTAATTGGCACACGGCCTCCAAAGAACTCCCTTTGAACAAATGTCATTTGGCTAATTTGAGGTTCGCCTGAGGGAAATAATGTGTGAAATCCTGTAAAAACAAGATGCCTTTTATTCACATGCAATTCACTTGAAGTTAATGTTTAAATAAAAAGAAAAAAAAATTTTATTTTGCCATACCTATTTGTTGAATTCTAAATGCTATCAGTATGATAATAGTATTGTCCCTAACAGTCTCATGTTTCATCATAATTAAATAAACAGCTTGTGAATTGCAGTCCAAAAAATGTCTGTGTTCCACTCTTAACTTAAGGAGTTTCCATAGAAACCAAGGGCAGCAGTTTAACTGGCATTTATTGGGCTTGAGGCTATAGGCACCATTGATACCGCTCTGATCTCCTCTCTGTCACTCGGTGTATGAGTCTTTTTCTTCCTTTAACCCTCCCAACCTCTTTCCCCCTCAGTTCCCTCTGCCCCCTCCTCTTCCTCCTGCCTTTTCTCTGAGTAGCAATGAGGAAGTAATTTGGACTCAGTTAGATTTAACAAATGCAATAATACTAAAATGAGCTCTGATACTTAAGTGTAATTGTGTTATTAGCTAGAAATGTTTTTCTTCAAAAATAAAAGAATTGAGAGTGAAGTATTCTAAGGGTAGCACATGTTGGTAAAGAGAGAGTCTTGGCCACCAGTTGAAAGTCTGCTGGTTATGTGTCATGGTCCACCTTCATGCCCAGCCGTGACTTTTCCATGATTTATTTAACCCACTGTGTTGCTTCTCTGGAGTCTTTACATTCATTCCGGAGCATAAAAGCATTGGGTTGATCATATTCCAAATACAAAAATGTATTTAAGAAAGGCAAAAATATACTACATATTGAGTACCTACCATGCAACGGATATTTCGCTCAGTACTGTCCCTGAGATTGTCTCCGTTAACCCTACAAAATTCACTGCTACACAGTATGTGGAAGGAAAAGGAATCTGGACCTGGTAGCTCCAAGTTCAGGCCCCACAACAGGGGGGCTGGAAAGCCTTGAATATAGTGCTTAAATGCTCTATCTTGGTTTCTCAAAGACAAAGTAAACATAAGCAGTTCTGAGCAATGGGACTCTGTTAGGATATGGTAATGTACCTACGACATCATGCCTCATAGAAGTAGTGTTTCCTTTCATAGACTCTAGAAATGAGGAAAATGAGTTGCCAAAGGAATAACTCACTTATCCAAAGCAACAAAGCTAGCAGAAATTGTTACCTTATATAGTATGGTGCTTAAAACGGATAGATTTGGGCAAAATTAGGATCAGTTACTAATTATGTGATTTGGGGTAAGTGATAAATTTACAGAACGTCAGGATCCTCTTCTGTACAGCAGGATAATGGTTCTTCTTTCATGGGGTTGTTGTGAGGGAAGAGTAATTAAATTGTGCATGTAAGTTCCTTAGTGCCTGCCATGTGGAAAGCTCTTTTGATCTCTCCCTCTCCCAAACTTTCTGACTTATTTTGAATTTAGCATGGATTGAAAGAAAAAAAAAGAAAGAAAGGTCACTCTTCAAAGTCAATCTAATGCTTATATTTTAACATTAATTCATAATTCATAAACTGTCTCAAGCTATCATGATAACAACGAGAAAGGAAAGACAGATACTATCACACCCATCATATAAATTTGGAAAAGGGAGATTCAGAGTTGTTATTAAGATCTACCCAGAGTGAATGAGTAAGTTGGAGTTTACTTAATTTTCCAGGACCCTTTTTATAATTAAAATTCTTCAGTACATTATTTTCATTAACTTTTTAAACATTTTTTTTTAAATAGTCTCACTCTGTTGCCCAGGCTAGAGTGCCAATGGCATCAGCCTGTCTCACCACAACCTCAAATTTCTGGGTTTAGGGGATTCTCCTGCCTCAACCTCCTGAGTAGCTGGGACTATAGGCATGGGCCACAATGTCTGGCTAATTTTTCTATTTTTAGAAGAGTTGGAGTCTCACTCTTGCTCAGGCTGGTCTCACACTCCTGAGCTCAAGGGATCCACATGCCTCAACCTCCAGGAGTTACAGGCTTGAGCCATCACACCTGTCCTTAAGGCCCAAGTTCATGAGTTTTAGATTAAAACTTAGCAAATATTAACTCATATTTCTAATGAATATTAGAAGAAGACACTTTTAGTAGGAAAGGAGAAAAAAAAGAGGTAAAGGGGGAGTCCCCTTTCCAGGTCATTCTCCCAGGATCTGAAAGGAACATACAGAAATATAATTCTCTATATGAGGGTCCTTATCTAACAAAAGCAATCAATGTAACCTGCTTCTATGTACCCTCAATGAATCCCCAACAATAATAAAAAAAAAAGAAATATAATTCTCTATCCCAGGGATAGATAGGCATTGATTTTATATAACACTATACCTAAGTGTTGCTGGTTAGAAAAAGGGATAAGGTGGGGAGTTATCAGTCAGAGATGTTAGTGAACACCTAGTGAATTCAGAGGAATTACTAGGATGAGAAAATGTGGGAAGGGAGCTAAGATAAGATGTGATTACTGGCAAGAGTGATTATTCACACATACCCTCAAGTGCCCACATGCACACACATGTGTACAGGATTAACCAGGATGAGCACTTTAGCAATCCAACAATTTTGTAGTTCCAAAGACCTCATGTTGGAGATAAAATGTTAGCTCTCCTTTTTTTTTCTGGTGCATACCATATTTGTCTTATTATGAAAATATTCATGCCTGTTGTCTTTGAAACAATAATTTTAAGCTATTTGGCCTATTTTGTGAGAGTTAGGCTAGTAAAAGCTGAATACTATAATCCCTGAAGCCAGTTAGCCAGACACACAGAAATAGAGTATGGCGTGATGTGCTAAAAGCCTGTAAGCTCGTCCTGGTGCCCTAGGCAACCCCTCTGTGCGGAATGCCCAGTCTCATTTTGGATTCCTCATATGTGTTATGTAACATGTGGCACCATTGCCAAATTAGTGAAGCTTAATTTTTTTATTTCTTAGATGAAAATTAGTTATAAATAGAAGTGTTAGTATTTTTCTTCCTTGCCCTCACCAATCAATCATTTCAGTAGCCTTGAGGTTAAAGAGAGTGGGGAAGAACAGTAGTCTCTCTTGAGGCCTTAGAACAGGTGAGCAAACTTTTTCTCTTGGGGTCCAGGGAGCAAATATTTTAAGACTTGCAATTCATAGAGTCTTTCACAACTATTCAGGTCTGGACTTTAATGTGAAAGCAGCCAATAAATGATCCATACACCATGAGTTTTCTAATAAAACTTTATTTATATAAAAAAAAAAAAGATGGTAGGCTGAAATTGTTTCCCACTCCCTGATCTCAGAGTTTGCTTGAATCCCCATCTCCTTTCAAGTGACACTCATATAATAATTTACCCTCAATTTGTGGATTTCTCTCTGGTTTTTCATTTAAATTTATCTCTCTGGAGTGACTTTGGTGTAGACGGAACACATTCTATCTCCATTTTGCAGGCAGTACAGAAAGTTTGAGTGACTTGCATTATTGTCACCCAGCATCTATAATTATCCATATTAGAATCAGACTGTCAGCATAGTGCTTTTACAATTGGATTATTCTTTCTAAAATGCACCGTTTAGAGAATAAAGACAGATGGTGAGAGAAATAACCAAAAGGTAATTTTCATCATCGAAATCAAGGAAGAAGTATACTAATGGCTTACATTGGGGCATGCACAGGCTTCCTTACACTCTCATCCCATTAAGATACCACGGAGACCCAGTTCATTATTGCTTTTCATATACATTTACAATTTTTTTCATGGAATTTTTTTTGTAAATTATGCACTGTAGGCAAAATTGATACAAGAAAATTCAGGGAGTTCTCACTTTGCATGGTGCTGTGTTAATTGACACTTGTTCATATAGGAATTGAATCTTCATTTTGTAAGATTCCATGGTAACGAAAAGCAAAGACAGGAATTGTGCAAAAAAAGAGAACTTGGTTCCAGTAAGTATGACCTATGGTGAACATAGTGGGAAGCAAAAGGAGGACTACCTTAAGTAAATAAATAACCAAGAATCCAATTTCCAAATGTCTGCATTTGCTGAATAATTCCCTCTTTTGTGGTCATTAGGAGAAAACAAAGAAATCACTGATTCCAGTCATTTCCATTATCTTACATGTCATCACCAAGGTTTCCTCATTATGCAATGTTAACAGTGTTGAGGTTACATGAAACCAGTTTCCAGTTCCAATTAGGAGGCCATCCCCGCTCTCTGCATTCTGATTAAATGACGTTGCCTGGAAATCACAGAGTCTACTCTGTTTCCTCCCCTTGCTCAGATCTCATAAACACAGATGCAATTAAAGAGAGTTTCCTTATCAGGTTTTTGTGGGTCATTTTGGTGAATTTATTAAACTCTTAAGTCATGCTGAAAACTGGAAGGCAGGTGCTCAGAGAGACTCAGAGGAAGCCACTGGCAGTGAGGGACTTACTCTAAGGTTTTAGGGACTGTGCGAGATACAGCAGTCAGGGCAACCAGTGACAGGTCAGGCATCAAGGGAGCTGGTGAAATATAAAATGCATCTCACAGATTAAGGATTCCAGAGCAGAGATGTGAAAATCATAATGTCACATCAGCATACATTGTAGGTAAAAATCAGGGCCTGGTCCAGGCCATCATTATTTCATAACTTTATTATTGAATGAATTTATTATTTCATTCTGTCCTGTACATTTTTTAAACTATTGCAAGCTTGAGTTTCCTTAAATACTCTTCTCATTTTTCTATTCCCTTCTAACAAAAAGAAAAATCAAGTTCCTACAGTTCCTCCCCTGCCTTACTACGGAGTCTGCATTATTCTTTTTTTTACAACCTGGTGCTATTTTACTTATTCTACTTTCTTTCCCACTGATTCTCAGGATAGATTCCTAGACTGAAATCTATACTACACAAGTCAGCTTGTGCCAACATCTGTCTGTGCTCGCGTTCACTTTCATGCAATCCCCCCAAAATGTGCCTATTTTCAAACAAGCTCTTTCCCTTTTCTTTATTGTTATTATTATTGTTATTTAAAGATGGGTTCTCACTATGTTTCCCAGGCTGGAGTTGAACTACTGGGCTCAAGCAATCCTCAGGCTTCCCGTGTTGCTGGGACTACAAACCCCCATCACAGTGCTTGGCTCTTTCTCTTTTCTGTCTCTCTTCTCTCTGTCAGTGTATGTTGCTTATTTTGCTATAGAACAGAGAAAAGGACTTCTTTAGCACTCTCTCTGCTGCATTATAATTCCTGTTTACTCGCCTGTGAATCACGCTGCATTGCGGGATTCTTGATGAGAGACACTTGGCCCTACATGTCAGGGAGTGAACACTGTACTTGACAGTTAGCAGACACTCAAAAAATATCATTAAAGGAGAGTAATCCAGTTTTTCCTATGTTTTTCTTTCTCTCAGAATGCTACACCTTTTGCTTAGCCAAATCTACATATCCTGCTAGATCCCATGTCTACAGAGCCTCCAATGACTGCTCAGATGTCACCGGTTCTCTCTGAATACCTGGGTCGTATCCCCACAATCACACACTCACTAAGTGTTACACCTTGGCATTTGAGTGTGTTTATGTTAGGCTGGTCTCAGTCTCTTGTTTCCAATGATTAATGATGGGGTGTTACTGAATTAAGGAGTTCCTTGGTAGGTAAACTGTTAGAGAGTATTTGTAGATTTATATATAATTATAGCTGAAATGACTTAGAAATTCTTTCTCAGTACTCTATTATAAAATGAATCCCAGACTTTAGTGCTTTGCCTGGAGGGGTGGGGTATGTGTGTGTTTTGTTACTCTCTAGGAAATTAGGAGTTTGTTCTGTTTAATAATGAGCAAGGATATAAGCACTTGGTAAAACGTTGGAAGGTGATTTCAAAATCTGAATGACTCTATATACATGGTATTTATTCTCTTTAGATTGTTTCATGTGGTAAGTTAAACTGCATTACTCATTATGAAAATCCATATACCTTTGGGGTGCTATTGTTGCTTTGTATATTTCAACCTATACAGACCTTGCTGACCTTGGCACGGGGCATTTCCCAAGGATTAATGAGCAGTTGGGGGTTAATGGCTATCCACTCCTTCCAGCCAGTCATCAATCCCAAGGAAGCATAGGAAGCAAGGCTATTAACTGCATTACCAACTTTCTGAAGTCAAATCCTTCTCTGCTTGCCTTGCCAAAGACTGATGTTTCAGTTGGGCTTGTTAGATTTTTCAGGAGCTTTTTTTAGTTGCTTGCATTGTCATTAACCGAGACAGAAAAATAGAGAAAAAGAGAGAGGATAATCAATTTACAAGTAAAAAGAGTAAATGAAAGAATGACCATTAGTTTCTGCGTGAGCTAACGGGAGAATGTCATGAGGAGGAAAATAATTTTCCATGTTTTAATTAAACATAATTTGAGATTTCAGTGTTTTTTATTGTATTTTTTCTAGTCTCTCTTTTCAAACTGAAAGCTTGGAGAGAATCAGCCTATTTTGCATCCTAACAGTTTGAAGTGTGTGTCTGGTTCCTGTAATTTAACATTTCTCCATCATTACATGTTTTTTTTTTTTTTTGGAGGGGGGCAGATTTCTTATTTAGGTTTTGGCTGTATTTTCATAGAATAATTTTTCTCATTTATTCCTATCTGGAGTTGTTACTCCACTAATATAAGCATGATATTTTCTCCTTTTACATCAGTCATGATCACCTAAAACAACCTAGGAGATACACATAAATGCATTAATTAATGCATCAGTAAATTTTCCTTTGAGGAATAAACCATAGAACATTGAAGCATAATTCTGGAAAACAGAAAGTCCCATTTCTTCTCTGTTGAGGGAGCTTGAAACCTTATTTTATTATTCTGTGTTCTGATTCTTACACTACCACAAATTCCATTAGGAAACGATGTGGTGTAACAAAATGTCATCTGTGTGCCAGGGTTTAAGGTATGTGGCCAAGATTGTTGTCACAGGGGAAGACTGTTTCCAAGCACCCTTCCTAGGGAACATTTATTTAGAAGAATTTACTAAAGACTGGGTTTGGTTTTTCAGTTTTTTGCTCTCACAAACTTGATTTGGTAGCTCATTCTGAGAGGGTTGCAAACTTATTAAACATATGAGAAATTAACATCTAGAGTAGAATGCCAATTTGCGCATTTGTAGCTATTATGTACCCTTCAAGCACTTCAGTCTGTCAGTCTTTTTGTGTAGAACTTAAACTTTTTTTGAGTCATAAATATCCTTGAAGCTCGGCACCTGTGACTTAACAGGCTAAGGTGCCAGCCACGTACACCTGAGCTGGCGGGTTTGAATCCATCCCGGACCTGCCAAATAACAATGATGGCTGCAACCAAAAAAAAAAAAAAAATGGCCAGGCGTTGTGGTAGGTACCTATAGTCCCAGCTACTTGGGAGGCGGAGGCAGGAGACTTGCTTGAGCCCAGGAATTGGAGGTTGCTCTGAGCTGTGATGCCACAGCACTCTATCCAGGGTGACAGCTTGAGACTCTGTCTCAAAATAAATAAATAAATAAATATCCTTGAGAATGATAATAAGACGAATGAATAACATTTCCATAAAAATATATAATCACATGTGAACAATTTGCATTTACTTTCAGGAGATTCACAATGATTTGAAACCCACTAGTAAATTTCCTAAAAACTTCTGGATTGTATTATACAATGTCATGGAAGAGCAAATGATAGCTAAATAAGGTTATTGAAAGGAAATAAAACTAAGAGAACTTGATTGTGCAAATCAAACTACTTTAGCAGTAAATTATAATAATCAGTGTGTCAATTATTGTCCATATAGGGAGTTTAGCTATCACGGGGACTACACATGTAATAAAAACAATAAAAACAACAAGTGGTCATACGGTATAGACTATGTACAAGACCCCATTCAAATTCCTGCTCTCTATATTAACTCATTTATCCTGAAAACAGTAGAGTACAAAGATCGGGGTACCCAACTCTAGGCAGTCTCAGAGATGGTACTATAAAATTTGTATGTCTGATGCTTGAAATGTCTCTAGATGCTATTAGAGTCTGTTTAGTTATGTAAGTAGGTGGCAATCTGCAACAATCAATTTTTTGTTAAGGTCAATTTATTCATTCTTTTTTCCTCCTTATATTTAATATATATATGTTGAGTATACTAGATATACTAGGTACTCTGGATATGGTATTTAGGGTATGGCTTACTGCTGGTAAGGATAGGTTATTCCTGAAACCATTGTTTTAAATTATCTATTTACAGGCTGATTTTTTAATAATGCAATCTTCGTAATATCAATTAACTTATGAGTTTGTGTTTGCTTATATGTAAGGAATGGCAAGAAGTTATTATTGAGTCCTTTATTTATCATTTATAGTAACTTGCATACCATTTTTATTTGTATATTGTCCGTTTTCATAAAACTAGCTTATTAACTTGGTTTCTTACTGTGAGTTAATAAGGAGAATATTCAGTAATTCAATAAGCAAATATTTACTGGATGCCTAGATATGATCCATTTCCTGTTTTGAGGGACTTCTGGTGAAATAGGGTGAGCATGTTCCCAAGCATTTGCATTCAAACAAAGCTTTGATAAGTGCTGTCATTCTGGCCTTATTGACAGTTAGGAGACAGATGAATTAATACTGATCAGGGAGCCAATGAATTCTTGGTAGAAATAGTTATTGTACAATTGCCTCTGATTTGGTAGAAGTTTGATAGAAAAATCAAGGTAGGTAATTCCAGGCAAAAGGAAGGAGCAAAGCCCTGAAGAGGAAAAGTAGAGGGAATATTTTTAGAATTGAGAACAGACTGCAGCCTAGACTGTACTCAGGAGAACAGTGGGAGACTCGTCTGGAAAAGCAGTATGGCATAGCACCGCAGAGCGCCTTGCATGTCACACTAAGGCAGCGGTTTTCAAGAGGACAATTTTACCCCCCAGGGGACATCTGGCAATGTCTGGAGACACTGTAGACTGCCACAACTGAAGATGCTACTGGCATCTAGTGGGTAGAGGCAGTAAGGAACTTAGGCTTACTTCACCGGCACCAGAGAGCTAGTGGTGGGTTCAGTTTTCTTGAACTGTGCGTGATTCTCTCAGTTCCTGTGTGTTTTTCCACTAAGTTTGCAAAGTGTTCCTTTAAGAATCTTCCAAGGAAAATGTAGAAAAAGAAAAGATTGATTTTGGAGAGAAGGAATAACATGTATTAATCATTCAAAGAACCATGGTTCTGAGCAAAAAGAAAAAAAAGGAATGGGTGGGGGGAGGCAAAAGCAAAGTTTTCATACATTGGTACGGCTTCAGACTTAAAATTGTTAGTGCAAAGGAGAATACAGGTGTTATTACAAACGGGCATGTTTCTAATAATCAGAGCATTCTGATTTTATTACCTGAAGAGTGAAATGTCAAATGGTACATGAAGCTTGAAGTTTTAACTTTTCTTTGGTGGCACATTTCCCTAAAGCAAATAGCTATCATCAAAATACAAACATATCCTCTTAACATCTCAAATCTCACCCTAGAAGTTAAGAAACACGTCAGTCATCCATATTTCATATTTTCATAAATAATCAAGCTCAGAAAGTGAGCATGATCAAAAGGATTCACAAACAGCCAGAAACCTCATGGCAGGCATGCCTAGCTCTCCTGGATTAGGAGAAGGTAAACAAACAGGAAAAAAAAAACAGATTAATTTTATTTTTAGCTCTGCCAAGTTGTGACTGTATTTCTGGCTCTCATTTTCTCGCATGAAGTAGTCTTGACTTTTTGTTGCTAAGATGAGGTTGGAGCTGCTAAGTGCCTCCCCCCAATCCTTTGTCTATTCTACCTGGACACTTCAGATTATGACAGTAAATTAGGTGATGTTTTTTGCACATGGATTTTTAAATAGATAGTTGAAATAAGTTTCTGAAATAAGCATGTGGTAATGAAGAGACCCTTCCATTTTATAAGGCATTTGACTTGCTTACTGTGGGAACCTTTATTCTCTGCTGTAAAATAGTCTGGTCCCCTAGAGTGACCCAAAAGCTAAGTCAAAATTCCCTAGTTCTAAAGTATATGAAAATGTGAAGAAGCAAATCCTGAAATCAGTTTATGCACGCTCCATGTAGATATTTTCAAGGTAAATCATGTCATTTTAGCCACATACAGCAGAGGGCATTGTTTGGTCAAACATAAAACAGGGCTGCTAGGGCTAAAGATGGACAGAAATAGGAAACTAGTTGCCCCTTTACCGTCCAGCTCACCCTCTCCCCAAAAACATGCACAGAGAACAATGAGATGGTAAAGTGTTCCTCAAATCACTTGGTTATTCCTAACTCCTCTTTGCTGGGAAGATTTCTATGAAAATAACTATGAACTGGGCAAACATCATTCCAGAAATTGATAAATTTCCTTAGTATGTGAATGAGGTTCTACTGGGATCAATTGGTCAGTATGACCTCGAATGGGTCCTCAACTGGTTTACAGCCTTGACTGTCTACAGTCAACTTTCGTCTGCTTCAACATTCATTCACATATTTAACAAATGTTTGATGAGTGCTTTTATAGATGAATACCATTGAATATGGAAGACAGGTTTCTTCTACTCCATTAAAATAACATTCCAATGAGGTGAGACAAACTGTAAGAAAATGGACATCTGAGTACAAGAGAAAATAGCAAATGGTGATAAGTACTGTGCTGAAAATTAAATATGATAATTTATTAAATAGAATAGAGGGGCTACTTTTTGTTGGGTGATCGAAAAGAGCTCTCTGAGAATTTAAAGCGAGTCCTGAATGACAAGAAAAACCAACCATGCAAAAAAATCAAAGGACTTATACGGCAGGCAGAGGGAATCCAAGTACAAAGCTTCTCAGGGAGGAACCAGCTTGCATGTGAGGAAGGAAGAAACGCCAAGGGCTGAAAAGAGGGGAGGGTGAATAAAGGTTGCAAGATGGGAGAAGTAGGTCGAGTCTGATCATGTCTTGGAGACCACTACAGTTTGCATTTTGTTTTAAAGGAATATGGAGCTAAGAGGAGTATTTCAACTGAAGAATGACATGAACATATTTATATTTTCAAAATTCAGCCTCAATGCTTTGTAAAGAATTAATTGCGGAAAGGCAGTCATACATATAAAAGTGGAGAATCCAGTAAAAGAGGATTTTAGTGGTCCAAGTTAGAAATGAAGGTGCCTTCATCCACAAAGAGACAGTGAGGTAAAATTGATCGATCCAGGTTACGTTTTGAACTAGATTCAGAAGAACAGTGCTGTGTTTGATACAAAACGCTGGAAAAGAAATGTCACAAAAGTCTTACATTTTTGCCTTAAGCAACCGGGTGTGTGATAGTGCAGGATCAGCAATTTGATTTCAGTCTACACTATGCCATTTAATTAATCGAATCCTCAAAAGTCTATTTATTAATGATGTTGTTGTCATCATTCCCACTTAGGGAGGTGCAACTCAGAGAAGGCCAGTTTGCTAAAGATGGAAGAGTCAGTAACACAGAGCTAATCCCCTATCCCCAAGCATTTCACTCTAAATCTGGTTTTTTTCCATGAGGTCTGGCTAATATAGATGGGGCATTCTTCCTAGGCTTCAGCAGTGTTCCAAGTTAGACTAAAACGGAATGTGTATTGAATAGTTCTTTGCGTGCAATTTACAGCATGGGCAGGAGCAGCACTGAGGTTCAGAGATGCCTCTTTTCTTGACCTATGTATCACAGTGTTTCCAAAATGATACATTGCTTTGTGTACACTAATATTTTTTAACATGATCATATGCAAAAGCTAATTTTGTCTTCATTGGTATTTCATGCTCTACAGGATTTTAACTAGGGCAGATTAATTTGGACCTATACACATCTTAGTAGTCAGATAATCAGATTGAGGACCTGTTCCATTCAGTTCTGAAGCAATGCTAGGGATGCATCAATTATTAAAGTCACTTACCTTCCCATCAATTGGCCTTCTCTCTCTCTAATTATTCTTTTAACACACAAGGGGAAAGCTTTCTACAATAATACTCTCATCATTCCCTTCCCTTTCTCAAGTTTCTTCTTAAGTCTCTTTATTGAAATAAATTTAAACTCTTCTTGTAGGCTTGCAGTGCCCCTCAATTGACCTAGCTAGTTTAGCTATCTAAATTTTGCATTGTAAGCCTTCTGTTTCCATTAAGTTTGCTTTATTATGACTGTAGAACTTTCCTAGTTGACCATTCCCCTGCACTGACCACCTCCTTAAGTTGACCTAATTTTCATAGACCAAAAATGCACCACACGTATGTGTCAGTACAGATGGCTGAGTTCCTTATGTTGACCACCTCCATATGTTGACCAGTTTGTTATGGTCTGGTGGGTGGTCAACTTACTTACTTACTGTATTTAGCACTCACCCCTCTGCTTTTATGAATAAGCTTCTACCTCCTCCACCAACACCCTGTCTTCATGCAGATCTATACTCCCTTAACAACGCACATAAAATCCCAAATACTCTCCTAAAACTCTTTCTAGTTAGCTATGCCTCTATTAATTTCCTACAATACTTTACAGCATTTAAATATTCATACACTGATTTGCATCAGTATGTAGATACATGTATGTACTATTTAATTTTATATATGCATATGTGTCTATAACTTAGAGCTTCAATAAGTTCATAAAGTTCTAGAAGTAAGGGCAAATTTAGCACTTTTATGATCCTTATTATACGCTTCAGAGCATGGCACCATGTGGGCTGCAGTCACAGGATGTTTTTCCTTATCTGTTTTAATACATAGTTCTCTGAAGTCACTACTTCTCATCTAATGATACTGTAATTTTGGCACTTCCAAACATTAAGCACGTATTGTCTTCCGCTATAAGCCAGACAATTCTTCTATAAAAATAAACATGGAAAGTCAGGATTTTTTTCTGCCTTATATCTCTGTTATTAAAATCCCAACATTTTCTAGACACATTGCAAAGATACTGTGTTTAGCCAAACAGCTGCCTATAGACTTGACAGGTTGAGTCCCTGGGTTACAACCATTTGAATGTTATAGCATTTTCATTACATTTACCTAGAGGGTCAGCCCTGGACATGTTTACAAAATTTTTCTTTGCCCTGAAATCTGCAGCACTACATATTCCTTCATAAGAGGTGGAGAAAGCTTAACAGGTTTGCAAGAGTGGATTTAAAAGGGGGAAAATGAAGTACATTAGGATATATTTGTAAAATAAATTTGATTTGAAGTGGTGAGTTACCTTTGGTAACAATGTTATTTAATTTTTTATTTTTCTTTTTCCTGCATTTTATAATCTAGATTTTCTAAATTTTCTAAATTTCCTAGATTTTATAATCTAGCATTGATTATAAAACCCAGAGCTATCCAGACAAATGTTTGTGTAATAGAAAAATGTCTTAATTCTATTGCCTTACCTTAATTTACTTTCTTTGAATGGTTCCAGATTTATAATGGTATAGGAAAATAAGAAATCAGAATTTTTCCACTGTCTTATTTGTTATTTTCTTTGTTATTGGCAGGGGGTAAGGGGAGAGAGAAAGATTTAGAGGAGAAAAAACAATATAAATGTATTTGGATAGGTTTAATCACATGTACCCAGAACAAAATTAAATGTTCATAGTGTAAGGAATTATTTTGCATAATAAGAAAGTCCAGAGGAAAAACAATTACAGGGTACATGGGGTTTATTAATTCAGCTGCTTATCCAAAACATCAAAGATGTAAATTCTTTCCATATTTCCATTTTTTCCTTCTTCAGCATTATCAGCTTTGCCTTCAAGCTGCCTCCCCTCTTGGCCACAAGATGGCTGCAACAGCTCTCGGCATCTTACACTCCCACAACATCTGGAATTAATTCTTTGGCATGTTTTTCTTCTTATTAGTGGGAGAAAAACAACACATAGGATCCCTCAGCTTACATTTCCTCATTGACCAAACTGTGTCACGTGTCTGGGCATAGCTAGTCTCTGGAGATAGGAGTATCATTACCAGGGTTTGCTTAGATAAGAGCTCAGCAAACTACAGTCTGCAAGTCGGTCTACCACCTATTTTGGGGTGCTCTGCAGACAATGAGTGATTTTGAAGTTTTAAATGATTAGAGAAAAAAATATTTTGAAATACATAACAATTATATGAAATTCAAATTTCAGTTCCCATAAATAATATTATTGGAGCACAGCCACAAACATTTGTTTACCTTTTCTCAACAGTGGCAGAACTGAGTAGTTGCAAGTAGAGACCATATGGTCTTCAAAGCCTAAAATACTATCGCGGCTTTTATGGAAAAAGTTTGCATACTCCAAGGGTAAGCCAAATTCTCTTTATCTTTCAACACTGGGGTCATCCTCTCTTAAAGCAAGATAATATAGTATTGTCCTTTTTTTTAATGTTTTTGTTTATTTTGTGGATAAGAGTGAATTTTCCTAACAAAATTTTTTTTTTGGTAAAGAGCAAGGAGATAGGAGGTTGGGCAGGCAGTAACAAATATGTTTTTGTTTTGGAGTGGGAGCGGATACATTGTCCAAACACATTTTAAATGAATAATATACTTGGAATTTCGTAAAAATCCAATTTCCAAAATTTCACTGATACAAACTATTCATAAGGCAGGGGGCTTAGTTTAAACTCTGCTATGGTAGGCACAACCTCACAAATGTTTGTGAGGGAAGTGGTAAAGATTATGTCAGAATTTAAATGGCAGTTCCATTTTAGGATGGCTTTTCAATGTGGAAACCTGACTAGGATTATGTAAGAATTATGAGTCAACAATCCAGGATTGATGGAAACAGCAAGGTGACACAAGAGATTCGGTGAGTCTCAACACAGACAGCTATTAAGGTGTTACATCAAAGAGTTGATGGATCTTTGGGGAAGTCCTTGTAAAGATCAATGGCATCATTTGCCTCAGCAGGAGAGTCCCAGAAGAGGGTATAGATGCTAAAACAGGCAGCAGAACAGCAAAGTCATGTTGATATAGTAAGGTGTGGCTGAGGTCTCAGGATCCAGGCTGGATGTGGGCTAAGTGTTATTGGTTCACTTTGTTTATTAGCACGTGAGTGTGTTGGGGGAACAGGGTGGCAGTTGTAGTTAACTGGATTCTTCTTTCTCCTAACTCACTTTCGAGAACTACTTCTAAGTCAGCCTTTATCGACTTAATGATGACACTGTGCTTAACAGGGCTTGTCCATTGGCTCTTTCACCTACAGTTGCTCCTGAGCCTCGCCTTGCACAGGTGCCCAGTGCACTGAGGGATGGGTAGGGAAGGAAGGAAGATCTATTGACAAAGTCAGGTATCCTCTGGGACGAGGCTAAAAGTATTGCAGTTTAATTCTAAACCCACACAAATCCATTTGTAAATAAATGCTGTCAGATGGCATGGTAATGGGTAGTGCATGCCTTTCAATTGATTTTCTTTTGATGTGATAAAAACATGAAAGAGAAAGTGAAGTGTGTGGGGCTTTTGATGTAACACAATTTAGATTATAAAGTAAAAAGTCTATTATTGATAATAGTTGGGTCAATTCAATGTACCCACCAAGCATTATTTGCTTCCGATTCTAAGTTAGCATGGAACTGGCTATAATTCACAAATCATAACTTATGACTGATTTATAGGAAATCTCATTAATTGCAGTAGCACAAAAATCTTGAAGAAAACAAGAAGTAGAAAATAAAAACTAGACTGGGCATTTGAAAAAGGAGAGATGCATATATCCTGTATATAAAAGCAATATATTAGATTTGCATATGTTTTACTGATGGTATGTTCCAGATCATGCCAGTTATTTGTTAACCACAACTGTGAATAAGAGATGTTATAGAAGAAATGAAGTGTTCCTTCATTTTATTTTTACTTCAAATATTTATTATATGTGACTTCTTATTAACTAGTAACTTTACATATGCATTAGTATGTGTAAGTAACAGTCCCAAAAAAAGGCCTTTTGAGTAAATAACACGGGTGTTCTCCTTTCACAGATGGGAAAAGTGAAGAAAATACAGAGAAGTAAAGTTTCAAGCAGAAACATGAACTCTGGAAGTGTCACATTAGAGTCTTCTCTCTTAACCTAAATAGCAGAGTAAGGAATTGTCTACATTCTGTACTGTGTCCAGCCAACCAGTTATTTCAACCTGTGTTGCCAGCAACCCAGAATTTGAAGTAGGGTCTTGGTATGGGGGATAGGAACAAGAATGGAGGAGCAAGGCCCTGAAACCCAACCCTAAAACCGTTAATTGGTTTGTGCATCAGGAATTGCATATACTATTTTTAAACATGGCTAAAAATCTTAAGAAATGTGTGTTGCAGGGATATTCATAAAACTACATTAAATCACTCAGATAAGAATTCTCCTTCGTGATCACTGGAAATTAAGATAGTTTTCTATGGACACTGGAAGTCGAAGAGGGTTATTTAAGGCTATGTTTAAATTTACAATGAAAGTTTACTCTTACTGTGATGCAGAGTATGAAGTCTTCTAAGCACATTGTTGTTGCCATACAAGGATAAGGTAGACATGAAACATATGAATAGGATTAATATGATGAGCTGGGCCCTGATGCTCTGCGATTAATTGTTTTAAAATACAGGTTTTGTTATTATTCAGGAATCATAATGCTAACAGATCAGGAGTTGACTGTCATTGAAAAAGTAGATTTTTATTCATAGCTTTCAAGTGGAGGGGGCATGACACAGCATTAGGGACCACTCTGAGAAGCAGCAAGTTCAATCAGGAAATGTGGAAAAAGCTTTTATTTTGTTTTTAAGGGAAAGCAAGGGAATGTGGAAGTAAGCAGGCTGATGATTAGGTAATTGGAATAATTTTGGCAGGCTCTAGGACCTAGGGGCTGTCCCATGTTGCCAGTACCTGAACTTGGAGTGAGGAAGACCTGGGACAGTGGTCTGAGGGTAAGAGCCCTGTGAGAACCTGGTAACGGAGGTGGCTCGAGCATGAGTTTTGGGTTGACTCATGAGCTGACTTGAAAATGAAAGTCCTTTACTAGGCACGTCCTTTACTATGATTCCAAGAATAGTAGAAAGGGAGGCTGCCACAGTCATTCTCTCTAGGATCAGCAAGGCCCCAGATGTCAAAACATCAGGAAATGCAGAAAATAAAAAAGGCAGGATTAATACATTAGAACATATTGTGATATATGAGGTTAGACAATTAAGTTTATGAACTCATCCTATGAACGTGCTACATACCCCATGGCTGAACATCACCACAATCACCTCTGGATTACTCCCTTTGGGAAGCTACGCACCGACACCAGCACCTAGTCCACACTTTAGAGCAATTTTGGAACTCTCCTTCTGGAATGACCCTCAGAGCTCTCATCGTACAGTTGAACAATTAAGTTCACAATCTCATCCTAGAAAAAGTGCTTTGAAAGGTGAATTTGGTGCTGGCGTGGGTGCATAGCTTCCCAGGGGAGTACTTCAAAGGCGACCATAGTGATGTTCAGCAATGAGGTGTGTGGCACGTTTTCTAGGATGAGTTCTTGAACTTAACTGTCTGACTTTACATGCTAAGATAGTGAAGTAGTTAGATATTTACTGTTTTGTACATTTTCACCATCATTTTATTTAGTGCCTTGCCTACAAGGATACCAGATATTGGCAGTAGGCAGTAGGCTAAGAGGAGACTATCAGAAATGGCCTCAGAGTTCGCAAGCTAATGGAGGAGACAGATCCAGAAACAAAGAATCACAATGTCCCATGGTGTGAAAAGTCACCCAAGAGCTGTGTCAGTCCTGAGGAAGGAAGGAAGTTGGTTGGCCTGGGAAGTCCAGGTGAAGAAGTGGTCACTTAGAACCTGCTAGTCAAGTTTCTTTGCCACTACAGTGGAAACAAAAAACGATTCTCTGAAGCCAGAAAGCAATCAAGGACTTTAAACATCACCTTCCTAAGATGGGGTCCCTTTCAGTGGTTTCGTGACTATGGCTATACATTTAAGGGTTGCTAATGACACTGCTTTTCCTGAAGAGGGCATGTTTCATTGATGGAATAAAATCTTTTCTCCATCTTGGGCGTGCTCTATAAATGTAGCTATTCATCACTGTGGACCTCACCACCAGCAAGAAGTTATTTCTTGAAGAAGAGACAGCCCTTCTTCCTCAAGTCCTCTGGGGGTTGAGAAGGAAGCATTACCCTGGAAACTGTGTCTCTCTCTTGCATTGGCTTCTCTGTAAGGCTCACTTGGAACAACTGGGAGATCTTCCTCATTCTCCTTTTTGCCCCTGGTTTCTTCCATAGCTCTTCTTTCTCCCATATCAGCCCAACATTACCATTTTTCATAACAAATCTTATGTTAGCATTCCTTTCTGAAAATGAGATGTTGCCTGCAAGAGAAAGTGGAGGCTCTTGAGTTTGCTATAACCAGCTCTTAACAGTCTAGACCTGATGGCATCCCAGTTCCCTTTCCCACTCTGTCTTCCAGGCCTTCCATTCTCCTGCAGTAGGGAACATTTTGCTGTTCCCTAGTTGTTCTTGCATTTTTCATGTGTCCTTGTCATGACTCAGGTTGATCCTTTTGCCTAAAATGCCCTTCTTTCCTTTCTTCAGTAACTCCTACAAAACCTAGCTCAGGTGATTCTGCTCTTGGGGAACAAGCCCTGATTCTCAATTTCCCAGTGTAGCTTAAGTTGCTCTGATGATAGTGCTCTTGTGCCAATGTAGTCTTGTCTTGTAGCAATGAACATATGTCATTGTAAGTTATCTATTTGCCTATCTGTCTCTCTTTGAATTAAAATTCACTCAGAGGTAAAGATTATATTCTTCATTTTTATATACCAAATATTTAGCAAAATGTTTGGCTAACAACAACTGCAAAACAGTAATAATAATATCTAACATTTATTGAGTTCTGACAATGTGAAAGGCATTTTTCTAAATATTTTTTCTGTAATAACTCATTTTACCCTCACAACAACCCTAAAGGATGTGTAATATTATCATTCTCATTTTTCAAGTTAGGAGAAGAGTTTGAGTAATAAAAAGAATTAGTAACTTGCCCAAAGTGACACATGATAAGTACTAAATTAGTGCCTTTTTGAATTGAAATGTAGTAAGCCGCTCTCCCCCTTGCATTTTTATTTCCAGGAGATTCATAGTAGAGACACTATTTATTGAGATGAGAACTTGGGGAGAAGTTATCACAGAGGTGCCCAGTCCACGATAAGCCAGTTGAGTGGGGGCATATACTGGGTTACAACACAAGCTCATTTGGAATTTTTTGTGCTGGAAGAAATGTAGAAAGTGAGTTTTTATTTTCTTTCCAACAGTAAGGACATAAGACATAACAGTACAGTTATACTATTTTTTTTCTGTGATTGAAAATAATCTTTCATTGGAAATGATTTAATTTACAAAGGATCTTTTAGTTTGTTGGATATATCCACACAATCCTATTTATAAACTTTCCCAGTCTGGTTTGGGCATTGAGTGGAGTTTATCAATTATGTCTTCATGCATTGGGGTCACACTAGATTGGTAAACACCATGTTATGGTGTCGTAAATACCAGTGATGTGCTCTGTGATTACACATCTTGTGGAATGTAGGCTATGATGACTCCTAATTTGGACTATAGGATCATTTCGCCATCAATATGAGCCACATAGCTTAACAAGGGATATATTATTTATTTGTTTATCTGTTGACTTTTTATTCTGAAAAATGATGACTTTAGATAAATACCCTCAATCACTGACATTGCTGCAGAAAGACATTTGGAGTAGATCTAATTATCTTTTCTTGCTCTTATTATTTTGCAGACTGTTTGAACTCCAGAAGGACCAACACCAGATAAATTATGAATGTTGAACAAGATGACCTTACATCCACAGCAGATAATGATAGGTCCTAGGTTTAACAGGGCCCTATTTGACCCCCTGCTTGTGGTGCTGCTGGCTCTTCAGCTTCTGGTGGTGGCTGGTTTGGTGCGGGCTCAGACCTGCCCTTCTGTGTGCTCCTGCAGCAACCAGTTCAGCAAGGTGATTTGCGTTCGCAAGAACCTGCGTGAGGTTCCGGATGGCATCTCCACCAACACACGGCTGCTGAACCTTCATGAGAACCAAATCCAGATCATCAAAGTGAACAGCTTCAAGCACTTGAGGCACCTGGAAATCCTACAGTTGAGTAGGAACCATATTAGAACCATTGAAATTGGGGCCTTCAATGGTCTGGCCAACCTCAACACTCTGGAACTCTTTGACAATCGTCTTACTACCATCCCAAATGGGGCTTTTGTATATTTGTCTAAACTGAAGGAGCTCTGGTTGCGAAACAACCCCATCGAAAGCATCCCTTCTTATGCTTTTAACAGGATTCCTTCTTTGCGCCGATTAGACTTAGGGGAGCTGAAAAGACTTTCGTACATCTCAGAAGGTGCCTTTGAAGGTTTATCCAACTTGAGGTATTTGAACCTTGCCATGTGCAACCTCCGGGAAATCCCGAATCTCACACCACTCATAAAACTAGATGAGTTAGATCTTTCTGGGAATCATTTATCTGCCATTAGGCCTGGTTCTTTCCAGGGGTTAATGCACCTTCAAAAACTGTGGATGATACAGTCCCAGATTCAAGTGATTGAAAGGAACGCCTTTGATAACCTTCAATCACTAGTGGAGATCAACCTGGCACACAACAATCTAACGTTACTGCCTCATGACCTCTTCACGCCCTTGCACCATCTAGAGCGGATACACTTACATCACAACCCTTGGAACTGTAACTGTGACATACTGTGGCTCAGCTGGTGGATAAAAGACATGGCCCCCTCCAATACAGCTTGTTGTGCCCGGTGTAACACTCCTCCCAATCTAAAAGGGAGGTACATTGGGGAGCTTGACCAGAATTATTTCACATGCTATGCCCCAGTGATCGTGGAGCCCCCTGCAGACCTCAATGTCACCGAAGGCATGGCAGCTGAACTGAAATGTCGGGCCTCCACATCACTGACGTCTGTATCTTGGATCACTCCAAATGGAACAGTTATGACACATGGGGCATACAAAGTGCGGATAGCTGTGCTCAGCGATGGCACATTAAATTTTACGAATGTAACCGTGCAAGATACAGGCATGTACACATGTATGGTGAGTAATTCCGTTGGAAACACTACTGCTTCAGCCACCCTCAATGTTACTGCAGCAACCACTACTCCCTTCTCTTATTTTTCAACCGTCACAGTAGAGACTATGGAACCTTCTCAGGATGAGGCACGGACCACAGATAACAACGTGGGTCCCACTCCGGTGATCGACTGGGAGACCACCAATGTGACCACCTCTCTTACGCCACAGAGCACAAGGTCCACAGAAAAGACATTCACCATCCCAGTGACTGATATAAACAGTGGGATCCCAGGAATCGATGAGGTCATGAAGACGACCAAAATCATCATTGGGTGTTTTGTGGCCATCACACTCATGGCAGCAGTGATGCTGGTGATCTTCTACAAGATGAGGAAGCAGCACCATCGGCAAAACCATCACGCCCCAACAAGGACTGTTGAAATCATTAATGTGGATGATGAGATTACAGGGGACACGCCCATGGAGAGCCACCTGCCCATGCCTGCTATCGAGCATGAGCACCTGAATCATTATAACTCTTACAAATCTCCCTTCAACCACACAACAACCGTTAACACAATAAATTCAATACACAGTTCAGTGCATGAACCGTTATTGATCCGAATGAACTCTAAAGACAATGTACAAGAGACTCAAATCTAAAACAGAGTTACAGAAAAACAATAAAAAAAAGACAGTTTATTAAAAATGACACAAATGACTGGGCTAAATCTACTGTTTCAAAAAAGTGTCTTTACAAAAAAAAAACAAAAAAGAAAAGAAATTTATTTATTAAAAATTCTATTGTGATCTAAAGCAGACAAAATTATGTGTATTCCTCAGAACCTGTTTTTGCTGCACTTACTTACTATTTTCCCACATCTCGTCTTTCCCTTCCCTGATTGCCATATTTTTCATAGGAGATCTCAATTCCCTAAAGAACTGGTCTAGGAAAATTTTGTAAGAATTCTGTTAACACTTTGAGATTTTTATGGTGACTTCTAGTGGTGAGATCCAGTCTATTTTGTCTCTCTTTCATTAATTTTTTTCTTTTCCCTCATACTCTTATGAAGTAGTCCAATGGGGAATGCAATATTAGAAATAGATTTTTAAGGGAGAACGAGGAAAAATGCAAGATCTTATATTTTTCATGCAATGATCTGTTCTGTATTTATGAGGAGGACCATTCTATGAAGAAGAAAAAAAAAGTAAGCAAACAACAGATTAATTTACATATGAGCATCTATAAAACCCATGACTTTTAAACAACTCTAGAACCAGAATTTGTAGTTTGAAAGCTAAAAATAAGATTATAAATAAAATATTGTTGGTTTTTCTGTACTTTGACACAACTCATTTATAGTATGGTTCAAATGTGAGAAACTTGAAGGTAATTAGATTCCTACTTCCTAAGAAAAAATACTACAGTATTCTTTAATCAGAACATCCATCTCTACAGGGTCCTGTTTGACTAAATGTGTATTCAAGAATGCTGTGGTATTTTTCCTTCTTCTTACCCTTTGTAGAATGCTCAGGTTCAAAAATAACAATTTTGTGAAGTAAATTTAATTCCGTTTGAAAGAAAGTTTCAGTATAATTTATTCTCTGTCTCCTAAATAAAATTTCATCGGCTAGATGGAAATATGGCCACAAGAGACGAAAGTATTTTAAGTTATCTGAAGTTGAAAAAGAATGTTTGTGCTGAGTGTTAACAAATTCAGTTCAATTCAATGATAGTTAATAATGACCTATGATGTGCTAAACACTGGCTTTTGTATTGTGGGTATGCAATTGACAAGTTCTAGTTCCCCTCCTTGAATCATTCCCAATTTATATGAAAAATTATTAAAGAAATAACCTCAGTTTATCACTGGTTGCCAGCTCCAATTATACTGGTAGGTGGAAGGCTGTGAATTGGGATCTTAAACTTTTAAAATATTAGATTATTGCTATTATAGAAAACCTCCTGGATTAATGATTTCTTCCATCCTTCTGCAGAAGGTGTCTATCTTTTTCTAAGCGCAGATTACACATCTTTAAGGAAGTGTGGGATTGTAGATCTGCTTTGAAGGATGAATTCGTAATTCAGGAAATGGTCATGTTAATACAGTGGGTAATTCAATAAAAGTGGTTTTTAAGAAACTGGGGACATTTTATCTAACAGAACATACATTAGCTTCCAAGTGGAAAAGGAACTTGGTGGTTGCACTTCAGCACTCAGTATATATTTTAACATATGTATGACTTCTCTTTATCTACGTGAAACAACGCGAATACGTACAAATCTCATTACTGGCATTGAAACCTCCTACCTCAGTCATGAAACAAAGTTTAACCAAGGTGAAGAAAATGTCAGCTCCTAATGGATGAGCAGCTTAGATACTTGCACTTAATTCTGCAGGCTGGACCTCACTCCAGAGTTTTGTGGCCTCTAGGTGTGAAAAACCAATCATTACTACAAAATAGGTCAGAAAAATGGGAGGCAAGGAGCACAAATGCATGAGAACATACAAGAGTCTTGCTCCTATTTTTTAGTCACCAAATCTCTGGCTTTTTCTTCCCTTATTTCCTACCTCCCTTTGTTAAGAACCCAGTTCACATCCACTTTTGATGTTAAGACTAAAGAAAAGGGAAGACACATTGGCTGTCATTTGTCAAGTTATTCAGTACGGAATATATTTCGTATTTTCAAAGTGCATATTACACACACACACACACACACAGCCATCCACCAGGACCTATAAAGTCAAACAATGGCTGTTACAAAGAAGGATGGTATAAATCAAGGCAGAAAAGTATCCTGCTTTCTCTTGTTGGATTGGGTTCACCAAGCTGCCTTTGCTGAGTGTGAACTTGTCTTTCATTTCAAGCTTACAACTCTTATGGGATTAGTCTCAGCATGCAATTAACCCTTGGCTGTGAGGGGTAGCTGAGCAGGTAGATAAATTCTAAGTAGAATGAAAGGTGAAATTGCACTAAAAAAGACAGGTTGAAATCTAAAGCATATGATGCAGCCCCCTATCAGATTATAATAGTCCTAATGAATACATTTTAGAAAAGACAGTTGAGGAAAGGTTTAAACAAACCAAACTTAATATCCATAGTAAATTTAGAAACTCTCTTGACAAAATGTCCTTATTGCAGGTTTTAGGGATAAAGGGTCGACTGCTATAAATAGGTTATTTAAAAGAAATTAAAACGAATTCAGGATGTATTATGATTATCAGAGTGTCTGTATTTGCCCTACGTAATATATGTGGCACTTAGCCCATCAGTACAGCAGCTGCACTAATGTTTTAGAGACCATTACATATGGTGGATTCACTTGGTTCATCAGGAAGCCCATATGACCATTTAAATATCTGATATAGCCTTGCACCAAAATGTAATTTCAGGCCACTGCTCATTTTATTCTATCCAAAGGCAACTGGATGGCAGTATTCTGAAATATATGCATCCAAAACACACCATTTACAATTAACCAAATTAAAGTAACTCAATGATATTTTTGATATACACACACACATACATACACACATATACATATATACCTATCTATATGTAGGAAAAGTATATATACATATATGTGTGTATACGCACACACACACACGTATATTTTTCCTACTAATAGTATGCAGTTTGCTTCAGGGAAACATCAAAGATATCTTATAAAGAACGTTCTCTAATATCTCTTTCTATTCAAGAATTACATATCTGGCTATGACCTGAGTCTCTAAAACTGTTCTGAATGTTTCCAAATGCATTTCAATTAGCAAAAAGCTAGAAGGATTTGGTATACCTCATACAGCTAGGCCTTGGTATAGCTTAAATAATTCCTCCTCATATTTCAAATATTCCGAAATTGAATGTCACCCTTTCCAAAGAGTGAAATAGATTATTTAAGCATAAAACAACAATCAATATTTTTTGAGGAAGAAAATATGGATAGTCTGTGATTACTTTTAGGCCTTTATAATCAAAGAATAAAAAATTAGGGTATCATTTGAAACCTATATCTATTTCATTTACTATAAAATGAATTTCTAAATATAGACCTTCACAGGGAAGGACTTGTGACAATGGAAGGGTTATTTACATGAGAGAAACCAAAGGGCATTTTAAGAGCAGGATTTACTGAAACATGAAAAAAATATTAAGTGGGTGGTCCCAGAGTATGCAACATTTCCAAAGTAAATATTGGTCAAGAAAAAGAAATGCCTCTCCAGTTTCTTAGCCTTTGAGGATAGTACTCAAGGTATTTAGATAAAATAGAAGACTTTGATGAGTGCTTAGGAATATATTACAGCACTCTAAAACAATATAATTTTGAAATTATGTGTTTAATTGTTTATTTGGTGCTTCAGCTTACCAGTTTTAACAAGTATCTTGAAGACAATGATATCATTAACTATCAAAGACATGAAATGTGAATTCCAGGGTAAGGAGTCATACATTTCTAGGAAGCCATTCATCTCTTTGTCATAAAATATAATAATGCAGAGTCAAATGTCTTATAAAAACATATTCCCCAAAACTACACATGCACCATTTTGAGCAGAATGTGATTCTGTCCAATAGCTACTTCTAAAAATCAGGATACCTTCTATTCTTATTTTTCTTCCACAAGAAGAAATGTGAATTCCTAAAAACTGTATTATTAGACAGGAAGCTGCTGTAACCCCATTGTCCTTCCAGGTTTCATCAGGATACAGAACAAGATAGATTTGGCTCCATGAGAGAACAACTACAACAAAAAAATCTAGAATTAAGTATAGCACACTGTCAATTCAGATCTAAATTTAGATACTGAATGAATTATTTCCACAACACACCAGCTCATTTTGTTTCTTAAAAGTTGTGCCAACAGAACTGAGATTTCAACCTTTCTCAGTATTATTTCAGAAATCTATACAAATCATGTATAAAATTATGCAATCATATCTTATAAGAAGTGTTTATAAGTCATAAATAAAACTGTTGTTCATTTTGGTTTTGACCAGGATGAAGAAAAATAAAGAGAGAGAAAGAGAAGGGATGGCTGCAAAACAGATAATAAACGATGCTATTTTTAAAAAAGCACATGATATTGGAAAAATTTTTCTGTTTCATAAATTTTATTATGTGCAGTAAATAAGCACATGCATCTATCCTTTGCACACACACACAAAAATACAGCAAAAGCCTACAGAAATCAGACCATGAAGTATTATCTTTCACTATTTGATCCAGTAATTTAATTTCATTTTCCAGATTATTGATGCTGAATTGCTCAATTTGACTTATCCAAATGGCATCTCCTCCAGACTTTATCTCATTGCCAGAAGTAGAGGGCACACTGCTTTTTATCTTGCTGAAAGGGGGAGATTTGATACTGTCTGAAGGCAAGGGGACGGTCTCTGTAGTGTCCGTAGAATTTGCTTTAATACATGTCCTCATTCTCTGAGAACTTGGGAGAACAATCACCTTGCCCAGCTCCAGTTCTGTTTTCATGATCGAAACACATGA
The DNA here is from genome assembly GCA_963573935.1 of Arctocebus calabarensis. NCBI lineage: Eukaryota > Metazoa > Chordata > Mammalia > Primates > Lorisidae > Arctocebus > Arctocebus calabarensis. Next base: position 35,104 of record CAUYON010026113.1, on the reverse strand, counting down.
ACACCCTTAACACTTATCATGTCTATATATCAATAATAAGCCTTCTTAATGACAACTAATCTTCTACTTTCCCAGTCCTGAGTTCCACAATGAAAGAAGTAAAAACAAGGTAGAACTCAGCAATTGCTATTTAAGCACAGTCACTAGTTTTGTAAAGGGAATACATAGTAGATCTCTAAGAGAAATGAATGAAAACTTAAATTAAACATACTCAAACATATAATGATTACGATGTATTTTATAGTACACATATATACTTTTTATGAAATAAAATTTTAAATCAAATAGTTTGTAATACTAGGGAAATTTTGGATGTCTTTATTATTGAGATGATCAACTAATCTTAACAAAATTTGTAAAATGCCTTAAAAGTCAGGTGTTGAAATGGACTTCCAGGTCCTATGGCTCATTCTATTAAAAATAAGAGTAATAATGAAGTTTTACAAAATGAAATAGAGGAGTGATGAAGTTTCTCTTTTGAATGCTCCTTAAATGGACTAACTAATTCTAGTAAAGATGTTTATCAGCATAAATAGATTTCCAGGGAAGGAACTTCATTTAATTCTGATCTTAAAAGCGTCATGTAGCTATGTACTCTCCCCTGAAACAGGTTCACTAGTCTTGTAAAATAGTCGTTCCAGAAAAAAAAAAAAAAAAAGTTAATGGCGATGTTTATGCACCTAATTACATTTTAGTTTTTCAATACATATTCTTTCCCTACATGAAAGTGAATTTTATCCCTGGTTTTTATTTCTCAGCATGTTTTCAGGTTTTTCAAGGGAACTATGAAATTAGAATCTGTCACTACTGCTGAACATTTAGTTATGCAGTCTGGAGTTCAGTCCTAAGCAATATTGGGGCAACTCATATACATGAGTAAATTGTTTCCTAGGCATTGTAGGAGTGGTACGTCTTTTAATTTCTACTTTCAAATCCCACTTTACAGGCTATCTCTTCTCCAGATTAAATCCCACTTCAAAGATCTGATACTTTTATTATGATTAACATAGCGTCCACCCCCAAGAGAAAAATTTCACAATCTCGAAAACTACTTTAGAAACCTGAAGATTATATATGTATTATATATACTTTTATGAACATGAAATTACCATATTTCCTATCAAAGCAAGTGCCTATATATAGATACAGATTATTCATTATAAAGTACAAGCTAATGAGATAAAAATCTCATTTATTGGTCAAGGTAGTTTTATTTTATTTACATTATCATTAAATTATTGTAAAACTCAATGTATAACGAGTCCTGAGATTGATTTTAATTGTTATTTGAAAGACATTTTGGTAAACATGGCAAGCATTGGTGTTGCATAAATAATTCACAATTCGATTAATGTCAGAATTAAACTATGAACTCTTGAAAATTAGGGAGATATCATCAGGCACTCATAAAATATAGTAATTAAAAAATAAAAAATTATACTTTACAGCATAGGAAGCACCTTCACTTGTTTCATTCTTTTTTAATTCATTGTTCCTTGAAAGAATTATAGGTAAGTGTTTTAAATTCAAGTAGTAGATTTTCACTGAATACTGCATTTGTGCGTATGTAGAATTATTGATATTTCGAAGCTGTTAACAGAATAGATGGGAAGAGGTGGGGAAACAATGCTGGAATAAAAAAAGAAGCAAGTGATAAAAGTATAAAAATAATTATTTTTATATTGAAGTCATTCATATAGTAAATATGAATTGAGCAACCTCCTTAATGCTTGGTACTTTTCAAGACTCTGGATATATAAAGCAGTGAATGAAAATGAAGTTATGGGCCAGGTGCTGTGGTTCACACCTGTAATCCCAGCACACTGGGAGGCTGAGGCAGGTGGATTGCCTGAGCTCACATGTTCGAGACCAACTTGAGCTAGAATGAGACCCTATCTCTAAAGATAGCCAGGCATTGTGGTGGGTGTCTGTAGTCCCAGCTACTTGGGAGGCTGAGGCAAGATCGTTTGAGCCCAAACATTAGAGGTTGCTGTGAGCTGTGATGCCACGGCACTCTACCCAGGGTAACAAAGTGAGCCTCTGTCTCAAAAAAATAAATAAATGAATGAATGAGTAAATAAATAAATACATACATAAATAAATAAAAAGAAAACCAAGTCATGACCTACATGACAATGTGAACAACTCATTTCAGTTTGCTCAGATGTTCCTGGGTTTAGCAAAGTCCTGCATCCCAGAAACCTCTTATTGCACAAACTAAGGTGTTTGGTCATGCCCTTCAGGACATTACAGTCTGGTAATTGTTACCTTGCTTCCCTGCCTCCTGTTAACGTGCTTGTCTCATTGTTAATGGCAATGCCAGTAAACAATGGCTAGAAAGTCTATTTCTTATTTGGGCAACGTTATGGTTAGAGCAAATGCTGGCTATATCCAACTTGTTAGAATGCCTTTTAGACAACACTCGGTGAATTTCAATGGAAGAAGAAAAGGCACAACTTGTCTTCATAGAATAATTACCATCTGGGGATGTCAATAATCATATCGTTATGGCTACCATTACCAGGACACCTCATGCATCATCTCCAGTTCTTACAAAGTCCTATAAGGTAGGTATCATTATCTCCATTTTAGGAATATAGAAATTGAGAATGAACTCTTTCCACTGCACAAAAATGAGAAAGAAAACCAAGGGTAAAAGAAAAGAATTAGAGCTTTCAGATGGTTACAATAAGTCTAATTTTAGCAATGATATTTATTATTCAGAACAGAAAACTGTTAGCATTTTCCTCAGAATACGTTGCCTCTTGTGTTCTATTAGATTATATTTTCCTGGAAAACATGCTTTCCTTTGGGAACACATTTTGGTAATCATTGCTAGTCTCATTCTTGTTTGGTCAAGTTTACAAGTGAAATTGGTAGGATGACACCTTTGAAGCTCTGGCTTGTTTATTGTGGTAATGTTTAAAATATTTTTGTACTGACTTTCATTGCATTTTATAGAGGAACTTCAAATGGAAGACATCATGGATCAGTTAGCATTCAAAGATGAAAATAAATCAATCGACACTATTTTTATCACAATTATTCAGTTTTAGACATTTTATTTTTAGAGTTGCATTATGATTCATTTTTATATCCTAATCAAATGTCATTGATGGATATCCCTGAATAACACAGTAGCTAAAGCATTATATTCTATTCCCTATTCCATAAGAAAAAACGCCTCTTTACTAACCTCAATAGTTCTTTCACATCTCATTATATAAACCATTTTCATCAAGTCAGTAAAATCATTCCATTCATCCTTTTTACAATGCGACACACTATTTAAAGCTGCCTAAACTATTTAAGAGGTAATCATTAGACTGCAACAAATTTTTACTTGCCAGGTATTTAGGAGAGGAAAAAAATATAAGCCATGCCCTCCCCATCAAAGCCAGAAGCTTAATTTGGGAACCCAGCTCAAATAAACAATATTGAATACAAAATATTTTATTATCCCAACTGTATATTCCTAACAAAATAAAGCTCCTAAACTTAAATATTCGTTATTATTTTCAATACGTAGTAAAAGCTTTATTTTTTGTATACAATGAAGGCAACTAAAGTGAAAATATTTTCAGAAAAATATAGATAGACATGAGGGAATGACATGAGGGAGTTGATATTGATGATTGATGATTTTCTACTATTACAATATAGTGAAAAAGCTTTCTCTCCACAGAAAGGAACAAGTGACAGACTTGAAAATGGCACACTAGCTGTAGAACTTTTAACATGGAACAAGTGGTTAATTTTAAATATTTGCCCCAATTCAGTATCTTTTTATTCCTTATTACATTTATTCCTTTATTTATAAAATATTCATTAAGTGTTTTGCTATGTCAACAATAAATATAAAATATAGACATAGTCTTTCAATGAGCTTAGACTATTGCAAATCAATATGATAAATTGCATGGTACAGGCAATACACGCTGTATAAGCAGAAGGATGGTCAACAGACCTGGGAAACAGATTGCAGCAGGGGGAACTGAATTTGCTTCTTGGGTGAATTGATTTCCTGAGATGAGCCCTAATGGATGACTAGGAGTTAGCCAGGTGGTAGGTGACATGTCAGTTTGCTCAGCACAATCCTTGGCATAGTTGAGGCAACATACAAACAACATCATGTATGATAAAGAGAACCATAATTGGTTTTGTGTTTCTAAAACAAACCATGCCATTTGAAGTTTGCCAAAGACAAAGCTAGGTCAAGATTGAAGATTTCCTATAGTATGTTGATTCAGTTGAAATCAGCTTATGTAATGGTGATGAAATATGAACATTTTCTAAACAGTTGAGCAGCTTGGATGGTTATTTAAATGATAGGAGGAAAAAAAATAAGGTTAAAAAGACTAGGCCAGAGAGAAATCCATTTTGGGGGCTGTTTTACTACTATACTAGACAATTGCTGAAAAATAAAAGTCTAATATTTTAAGAAATCAAGCCAAGTAGTTGAACTTGTCTCGCTGAAAGCTGAAGGGAAGAGAGAGAATGAAGATTTCTTATATTAGTAGGAATAATGAGAAAGGGTTATGAGTGGCATTTAGAACATGATGTTTATATTAACAGCAGCAGAGGAGAGTTGTTGTCCCAGATGGAGACTGAGGAAGGAAGATGCTGACTTTATCAAATTTTAGATATGTGGGGTTTTAAGACCTATGAGAAATTCTAGCAGAGCTGTCCAGCAGAAAGATTTTTTTGGGCTAGCAATATTTATCTTGCTGTCATCAAGTCAATATGTACTAAATAAATGAAAACTGAGAGAATGGGTAAAACTAGCTAGCATGCAATACAAGAAGTCCAGTTCATAAAAGAAAGGATCGTGAGAAATGACAGCCTTCGGTAGTGTGGAGAGGAGGAGAAAATAGTCAAGTGGACATCCACTAAAGATATATTTGTTGAATTTTTACTATATGTACACCGTACTGACATTGATGGTGAGTGCCAGCCATAAAGGGAAGATAAATGACATAAATAATTGTTTGACTATTTAATGATTAATTATTTAATTATTTAATTGGGATGGCTGCTCTAAAACAAAATTTCAGGATAAATAATCGATTATGTGAAATAAGGGAATTTCTTCTAATCTAGAAAGTTGTTTTTTGTTATTGTTGATGTTAATCAGACCCAGGTGAGGTTTGAACTCATTGTCCCTGGTGTGTGGGGTGAGCACCCTAACCATAGAGCTACAGGGCCCAGTTCAATTTTGTTTTTGTTTTTGTTTTTTAAGTAGCAGAAGGGTAGTGTTGATTGATGTCAATTAGGAGAATACATCAGACAACAGAAATTGCAATTTAAGGAATTTAGTCTTTATTCTATAGGCAATAAGGTAGTCATGGAAACTAAAAACAGATACAGATCAAAATTCATATTAGAATAATTTATAAGAAGGAAATATGGCATCAGTGAAGTCATTATATATATTTCTATCTAGCTAGGGTTGAAGAAACAACAGGAAGGTGCCTTAGATTTTGTTTTTATCACCTCTGCCCTTTTGATTTATATCACACAAGTGGCCAAGTGTTACTGGGAGATAAAGGCAATTTTCTGACGAATCATAGACTTACAATCTCTACATTGAGACTGGTTTATAATTTATAATAGCTTGAAAGAACAGGAAAAAAATGCTTTTAATAAGTTTCCTAAATAGTTAATTGATCCATTTTAGGAGATTCTTTCATTCCTTGGTATAAAATGAGGTAATAAAAATTGTATTTAATGGAAGAACAATGAAACATGAAACTCAAAATACTATAAAGTCCATTATGGGAATTCAATTAGGTTATCTTCTCTTAAATAAATCATTAATTGATGCCATAATAGCTCAAAAAAGTACAGTTGCAGTTTCCCAAAGCAGCAGATAATAAGTAGAATGAACAGAAGGAATTCAGCTTTTAAACTTGAGATGAAACCTAGATAGTTTCAAGGAAAGAATTGAATGCTCCACTACGGAATGAATGAAACCTCTGGAGACAAAGTTACAGGCAACCATATTGCTGTGAGCACCAAGGCATAGATAAGATGTGAGATAATACCTCTCTGCCACTCATGTTTAGTTCCCTCACGTGTATTATTAACCCAAAGATCTGAAAGCTTTTAGAAATGCCAAGAAAGATACCTGTAGTAGTAAATTGATATGTAAATGACAATGATTTCTAATTTTTTTATAAAACATTACTTACAAGCTATGTGCTCATGATGGCATGGCACAACATAGCAATGCATATTTATCACACAGTAATAAATTTATTTTATATTCATAAGTAACATTTTAAAAATATTGCCAGGCACAGTGGCTCACACCTGTAGTTCTAAACTTGGAAGGCCAATGTGGGTGGATTGCCTGAGCTCACAGCTTTGAGATCAGCCTGAGCAAGACCTTTTCTCTAAAAATAAATGGGAGTTGTGGCAGGCTCATATAGTCTCAACTACTTGGGAGGCTGAGGCAAGAAAATCACTTAAGCCCAGGAGTTTGAAGTTGCTGTGAGTTATGACACCATGGCATTCTGCCAAGGGGGAAAAAGTGAGACTCTGTCTCAAAAAAAAAAAAAAAAAAAGTACATATACATGCATATATATTTTTTTCCCTTCAAAAAATATATATGTATATATATATATTTTTTTATATATATATTTATGTAAGGGAAACTGGAACCTTCTTGATGAGTGTTGATGACTGGATTTACTTTGTGTAGGAAGAATGGGGACTGAAGACCCCATTCTTGGCAAGGGAAAACACACCCAGAAATGGGAGAAAACAGAAAACTAAGCTGAGCAAGGCAAAATAAAAACAGTTTAGCTCACTTACCTTTAAACTGCACTTAAATTACTTATCTGAGCAGTTCCTGCCTGTACTATAAGCCTGGCTTACAAGGGATACAGCTTAAAAACACTCCTGTAGGTCTGTAAACACCCTGAAGAACAATGATGGTAACTGAAGTATGTGCAAGGCCAGGGAAGGAACATTAGCCAGGCTGTGCCCTGCCAAGTCAAAGCAAATGCCCATGTGGAGATCTGTATAATGGCCAGGGCAGAGATCAAGGGAACAGATCAAGCCCTGAAATCTGGACAGGAGGGCTTGTACCCTAAGCACGGAGGTAAACACCTTTGGGTGAAAATCAGAAGAAAATTCTTCTTTTCCACAGATTGTTCAGAGGATGACACTGAAGCTTGACACTGTCACATCTGTTCTACAGGGAAACTAGAGGGGTCTAAGCCTCCCCAAGGAAATCTGTGTGCGTTACCACAAACAGGAGGCTGCCCTCAGGCTTCAGATTTTTCAGGGCTGCTCGGCCCCTTAAAGTTAATGATTATAGATAGAACAAGAACTAATCTATATCAATTTTAATGTGAAGGTGATATAAATAAAGAAGAACTAACCTCTTTATTCAGAGAAATTGTTGATGTTTTTATTCTCTTCTTCGGGTTAGCCTCTTGACTATATGAGAAAATAGTCTTTAGTAAAAGCTGAGTGGAACAAATACTTATGGGCACTTGCTAGAACCCCACAAGTTTGCAGTGATCCTCTGTGTTCTCACCTTTGAAAACTTTATTCTGCATGTCCTGTCTCTTTATCTCTTGCTGCTTTTAACTTTATTTTTTTTTTCAGTCCATAGCTGCCAGTTCCACAGGTCTTAAAGGACCCTGCCCCCAGGGCAGGACCCTGACAACTTTGCTTGGAGTAAAACAGGTCAGGGTAAAACATGTCTATGCTATCAGAATAAAAAAAAACAAATCAAAAGTCATAAGCAAGTAACCTCATCTGAATAAACGTAATTAATATCAGAATGGGGGACACAGTGGAGGCAATAAAGACAAGTTTTTTTTTTTTTTTTGGTTGCAGCTGTCCTTGTTGTTTGGTGGGCCCAGGCTGGATTCGAACCTGCCAGCTCAGATGTACGTGGCAGGCGCCTTAGCCTGTTGAGCCACAGGCACCAAGCCAAGACAAGTTTTTAATTCTATACAGGGTCCTTAAAACACTTTGCTCAGTCTGTAAACCTAACACCAGTGGTTTGGACTCTCCATTAGTTTTTTTCTGGTTCTTTGGTTGGATACTTACTAGCACAGCATTCAGGAGGAAAGACTGTCATTCATTTCATGCTTTCTCCCCATGTCACAAAATGGAAATTTTTCTGTAGAATTTAGATAGCGTCCCTACCTGTAGTTTATGATCTAGACGTTCTTTATTTTAATTGATTGATTAAAATCCATTGAGCATCTATACCATGTCTGTTTATACCTGGTAAGTCAAATATATGAATATATAGAGAGAGTTTTCATTTTTACTTTTTGTTTTTTTTTTGTCTTATAAATAGAACCACAAACATGTTTGCAAAACACATGATTTTTACTATTTTTTAATTTTGTTTTATAACTGAACATTTTAGTTTAGCTATCTCATGGTTGTGAAAAATGTCCTACATTTTAAAATATTTTTTTTGATACACTTCCTTTAAACTTTTTGACAAACTCTGCTTCTACATAGCTATACTTTTCTTGGCTCATGCCACACCCTGTTAGATTTGTCCATTTGTCATTGAATTTTAGTTACAAGAACTTTTGAAACAGGAATAACAGCTTAAAGGAGGGGGGCAAAATATCATCAAACCATTACATACATTCTAATTCCAGCTATTCACTTTTTCAATTTCAAATAACTTTTCTTCTTTTTAGCCACTTAGTCGCTAATTGCAATACTTTATTTTGGGGTTCCAGATTTCCAGTAATTTTTTTGACTTTTAAAAAAAATCTGGGCTGGGCACAGTGGCTCACACCTGTCATTGTAGCACTCTGGGAGGCCAACCCTGTTGAACTGCTAGACTCAGGAGTTCGAGAACAGCCTGAGCAGGAACAAGACCCAGTCTCTCCTAAATAAATGAAAAAAGATGAGGCAAGAGGATAACCTGAGCCCAAGGTTGCTGTGAGTTATGACACCATGGCACTCTACTCAGTGACACTCTGTCTCAAAAAAAAAAAAAAAAAAAAGACAAAAAAAACTGTATGATTCTGATGTTTGTGTGGGTATAGTGTTGTGTGTTTATATGCAAGCTTGAGAGTAAACTCATGTGCAATTCTTCCATATTACCTTACTTTTGCTATTCTTTGACACAAATTTCATAGATGTCTTTAGCATATGTGTAAGAGAATGGTTTTTGTGTTTTAGCAGTTTTATGGTTCAATACTTCCATTTTTATGCTTTATTCTTTATTAATTTGCTTACTTGCTTCTGACAGATTCAAAATATTGAGGTTATAATGATATTGACTTTCAAACTCCATTATTCATCCATATAGTAAATACTTCTATTTTGAGAGCAATAGTTATTTCTCCATGCGATTTGTACATCTACATCATTGACGATAATACGTATTATAATCTTAAAAAATTATTATGGCTAAATTAAGCTCTCAGCTTATACCATTCTTCTTCTTCTTCTTCTTTTTTTTTTTGCAGTTTTTCGCCAGCGCTGGGTTTGAACCCACCACCTCCGGCATATGGGGCCAGCGCCCTACCCCTTTGAGCCACAGGTGCCCCCCAGCTTATACCATTCTTTAGTTTATGAATTTGATTTTACATTCCTCCAATTCCCCAACTGTCTTCAGTCTTAAGATTAAGCACAAATAAGGAATGAGTTTGAAGATTCCACTCCAGGTAGGAAAATTAGAGCTGGAATTACATAATATTTTTATTTCTCTTCTCTCAATGCCTATTCTTTAAAAACAGGTATTCTATTACTATAGATTTTGCGTACATAAAACAACCTCATTATGAAATCTTGTTTATTAATAAATAAGCCTCTTAGAGAGAGAGAGGACTGAAGAAAGCGGTTAATAAATCCATGATTTAATTTCCCACAGCCTCTCTTAGGTCCATAAAGAAGAACACACTCCACAAAGGTTAATCACGTACAAAAAAAAAAAAAAATCTAGATCTAAACTATTTCTGTGTCTTGGAAAATATGTTTCAGAGTTACAGAACCCTTTCAGTGACCTGAAACAGAGACCTCAGAAATGTAGCCCTGAGGAAATCCATTAGGGATATAAAAGGAATAAATGTAAAAAGCAGAGTTCATAATTCTTGCAAAGTTGATGCCAAGTTCTCCCCTCATCTTGATACTTCTAATAACTATCTTACTAAACAGAGCTGAATTAATATGGGCTCTTGGGACTTCACCTCCTGGCTTCAATCATATTTCTGCCAAGCAGTATGTTTTTGTGTGGAGACTTAGGAAATGTCTAATATGATGAAATTTATAGAGATTTTAGCTGGCTTTGTTTTAGAGTGTGGGTCTTGAGAAATGGGAAAATTTGATTTTGTTATTCTAAAACACAAATAAGTCACACATGAAGATGCAATGAATTTTAAGGTAAAAAGCATGCCCCAGTCACCAAATAATCCAGAATCACATCAGTGAATTTAAACAAAAACTTTTGCAAACCTCAGATATTTTTGTTGCGTACCTTCAAACACTTCATTTGTGAGTATTTTCTCTGAAATATTCTCCCTACTCATTATTCATCTTTGTCCTAAAATCAATTTTTAAAGTTTTAAGGTTGTCAACTGAAGAAGCACAGCTTCATAAATTTGAAGAGAAAAGCTTTATTTCTTATAAAAGGTTGCAGCCTGCAGGCTGGCCTTCAGGCAGGATGGGAAATGTAGTCTCTGGCAGAAACTGGAAACAGACACTTGGAGGGAAGGGTGAGACAAGAATTTATGCTGACCTGTCAACAGGTTATAGGAGTAGCTGTGAATATTCATGAAGCTGGGAGTACACAGGCATAGTTCGCAAGCATGCATGTTATACACATGTGTCACATGTTCACCTTGAGATGGAGACTAAATGTTCAAATGTGCCAAAATTAGGCTCTGTAGGTCTAAAGGTGAAATGGAAGACACAGAGGGATCCAGGCCACAGTCCCTGTAAACCAGACACAACCAGTCCATGGTCAAGTGGTCTCTTGTCAGGAAGAAATGCTGGTCAGCTAGTGTGTACGTAAGTGGTAGAGCAAGTCTTTTGAAAATCTTGCCTTGCTTAACACTTAGGAAAGAAAGCCCAAAGGTAACCACCTATTGTTAGGTGGATGCAAGGGAAGGGGATGTAAGAGGTATGGTCTTCCTCCCATCCTGCCATGGCTGGAGCACAATTTTTAAGGCATCTTTGAGGTCCCTTTGCTTAAGAGAAGTTTCGCTCAGTCATTTGAGAGGATTGGGATTTTATTTTTATTTCTCAAGGGTCAGGCTCCAAGAAGTAGAATCTTGAATTTCAAAGTTTACTTTTAAAGAATGCTTTACTTAGGACTGAGCATGGTGGTTCATGCTTGTAATCTTTAGCACTCTAGGAGGCCAAGGCAGGTGGATTGCCTAAGTTCACAGGTTCAAGACTAGTATGAGTCAGAGCGAGACCTCCATCTCTAAAAATAGCCAGGTGTTCTGATGTGCACCTGTAGTCCCAGCTACTTGGGAGGCTGAGGCAAGAGAATCGCTTGAGTCCAAGAGTTTGATGTTGCTGTGACAAAGGTGGCACAGTGAGACTCTGTCTCCAGAAAAAAAAAAAAAGAATAGTTTACTTTTTAAAAGTTTAATTGAATCAGAGGTTCACAAATTACTACCTACCTACCAATGACCACTTCTAGTAAATAAAGTTTTATTGGAATACAGCCATGCCCATTTGTTTATGCAATATCTGGTTGCATCAATACTGCAATGACCACTTTCGGTGGCCACAACTGAGACTATATGTTTCAAAATGCCATAATTACTTACTACTTGGCTGATTATAGAAAATCTGCCAACTCTTGGCGAAGACAATGGATCTCAGTCTCTGAGATCATGAACCATCACTTATGGAGAATTAAATTGTTGGTAACAGTTAGGCTTTGAAGTCTCATATCTGCATTCTCTAAGACTATCTTCCTGCCACTGCCCTATTTCTACACTGCCCATTTATAATTGTGATTTGAATCTGCACACAATTAAAAGAAAAATAGCCAATGCGTTTTAAAAGGCTTTCTCTTGTACAAAAAAGGGGGAAAGCTTATTTCTCTTAAATATGACTGTTCCCTAGAAACTTTAACACTACCCTCTGATAAACTTGGATGTTGATTAGATGCTTCACTTAAATGCTGTTTTGCTAAAGAAATATTTATTGTGCCATGTTGATGATTCTTTTTCCACCAGAATTATTAGGGGAATATAGTCAGCCCCTAAAAATAAAAGATGACAGGTGTTCAGACAACCATGACAAATTTAAATGGCTTGATTACTTCTCTGTGGTAGATGATTTGTTTTATTGTCTGAAATAACACAATTACATTGCGTTCTACTTCCATCTATAGTTACACCAAAGAAAAGATAAAAGAATAAATTAAGCTGGTTTCAAGTACATTTTAGATAATAATTGCAGAGAATTTGAAAGTTGGCAGGCCAGTTGAAATGTACCCAAAATTCACTAACACTAATATCTAATATTTTGAGCATTCTGATTTGACATATATTTTAACTTTCTATCTATCTTCCAAGTGCTTTTGAACAAATTCCAAATCTCCATTTAGAATAACGAGCAATAAGGAATTTTTTTCTTTGGCTAATAATCCAAGGGTATAGATAAGTAAAGCTTCTGCCCAAATTTGCAATTTTGACCGGGGCTAGTTTTGAACCTGCCACCCTGGTATAAGGGGCCAGTGCCCTGTTCCTCGAGCCACAGGTGCCACCCAAGATTCTATCTTTAGAGGGTGATTTCAACTTAAAAGTCTAAATCAAATTTTCTCAGTTCTGACTCTACATTACTAGTGCCTTGTGAGCTTTTCTTTTTCTACAATAGTGATATTCCAGCTCCATGCATACTTCAGAAATATAATTGATTTTTGGCAGAGGGACATCACTATTTCTTTAAAGATCCCCTTGTAATTCAAATGTACCCTAGAGTTGATGACTGCTGGCCTGAATGCATTCGTGACTATAGCAGAGTGTGTGGAATGACAAACCCAGTGGACTGTCAGTAGAAGCAAACATGAAAAGTCTCTCATGGAGGTTGCCAAGGACTTGAAATAGGAAAGCAATGAACGGAAATTTAGTTTCTATAACTGCATATTAGCAGATGACTAGAATTTGACCCCTAGATTAATACCATACCCATGGCATATCATTTGTCATATGATTTCACAATTAACCAATACATGCTGATGGCATAAGAAACATAAATGGATAAACTAACTACTTGTGCAGAGTGTGCTAATCAGTTTTCAATTATGTGCATTTTAATAAGCATGAACCTAAATGGCTATCACAATTTTTTTTTTTTTGAGACAAAGTCTTATTCTGTCAACCTCAGTAGAATGCCGTGGCTTTCTATATAAGCTTTCAGTAACCTCAAGTTCTCAGGCAAAAGCGATCCTCCTGCCTCAGCCTCCTGCATAGATGGGACTACAACACCTGCCACAATGCACAGCTAGTTATAGAGACGGGGTCTTGCTCTTGCTCATACTCCTGAGCTCGGCGATCCATCTTTCTCAGCCTCTCAGAGTGCTAGGATTATAGCCTCCCGATTGAGCCACCCTGCCCAGCCATCAGTGTGGAGATTTTTAAAATGCTTAATCCTGTTATTAGTCTATCCTCCATTCCTTTCTCCAATCCTTCTTTCTTTTCTTCTAGTTCCTCTTTTTAAAATTTTCTCTCTGGTCTCTATTGTTCTTATGTTCATTTATTTATTTATTTATAAGACAAGAGTCTCCCTCTGTCACCCGGGCTAGAGAGCCATGGCCTTAACCTACCTCACAGCACCTACCAACTCCTCAATCCCTCTGCTTGCTACAAGCACCTGCCACAATGTCCAGCTAATTTTTCTATTTTTAGTAAAGATAGAATCTCCCTTTGCCTCAAGTTCTCCTAGAATTCCTGAGCTCCAGCTATCCTCCTGCCTTGGCTTCCCAGATAGTGTAGGATTATGGACGTGAACTACAACTCTGGACCAGATTAATTTTTTTTTTTTGAGACAGAGCCTCAAGCTGTCACCCTGGATAGAGTGCTGTGGCATCACAGCTCACAGCAACCTCCAATTCCTGGACTCAACCAAGTCTCCTGCCTCTGCCTCCCAAGTAGCTGGGACTATAGGTGCCCACCACACCACCCAGCTGTTTATTTTTTTAATTTTTTAATTTTTTATTTTTTTGAGACAGAGCCTCAAACTGTCATCCTGGGTAGAGTGCTGTGGCATTACACAACGACCAGCTCCTGTGGCATTCACAGCAACGACCAGCTCCTGGGCTCAAACGATTCTCCTGCCTCCGCTTCCCAAGTAGCTGGCACTACAGGTGCCCACCACAACGCCCAGCTATTTATTGGTTGCAGCCATCATTATCGTTTGACAGCCAAGGCTGGATTCGAACCCACCACCTCAGGTGTATGTGGCTGGCACCTTAGCCGCTTGGGCCACAGGCGCAGAGCCTACATTTAATTTTTAAGTCATGAAATTAATACAAAAGAACCAATATAATACTAAGATATATATAAAATGATATTTATTACTCATCTGTCTCAGGTGACCAACATTAAAAGCTTGCTATTTTCTCAGGATTAGGACAGGGACATAAATTAATAAATAAATTCCCGATATTTATCTTTCTACAGGGTTCGTGTTCTGAAGCTGTTGCCACATTTTTTTTTCTATTTCCTTCAGAGAAAAAAACATATTTTCTGTAGCAGCAACTTAGCAAACAGGTCTGTGGTGAAGTGTATAAAAGTAAGGACTGGATTTAGAATGCCTATTTGAATCTTCTCTCCACTACTTACTAGGAAAAAAAAAAAGCAGTTTAAACCTTGGAAGCCTGTATCTTCATTTGTGATACATGTATGGAATGAATAGCTTAAATACAACGTAAAGCACTGTAGCAGTGAAGATTGATGTGAGCTTTGTATACAAGGCACATTAAGACATAGTATGGCCCTTAGACAACTTCAAGGAATGCTTTTTATTACCAATCAACTTTTACGCTGATTATCTAAGATATTTTAGAAAAGAGAAAATTTCCAAGTTGTTTTTCTCCAATCTGTGCAAGAAATATTTTCCAATGTGCTAAGCCTACAGTTAGAGCCCACAGGAGCTGAGTGGGACCAGAGCTGTCACAAATTTATTTCAGGGAATTGTTTGACTTAAGTTGAATGTGAATGGGTAATTTAAAATCATTCTATAGAGAAAGACCTTCAAACCGAAGATTAGAAAGTAGTGCTGCTGGCACTGGGGGTGATTATTTTTCAGGTATTTTGTTTACGGGGAGGGTTTGGGTAAGAGTGGGTGAAGTAAGCTCACCTGCTTACCTGAGTACACAAGCAGATCCAGTGAGACGGCCATGACCAGCCAAATCTCAAGCACTCCAATGGCTCCCTTCCTCAAGCATTTTCCTCACAAATACTTACATGTAGTACATCACCTTTTAAGAGAGCGGGACATCTAGTGTTAAGGCACAAGATACTGTGTTCGCTTAGGCTAGATATATATCTTATGATCAATGCTGCATATGTAGCAGGGTTTCATAAACTATGAATGAATTAATGCATGAGCAAATGGATAAATGGATGGATGAATAACTGGATAGTTGAATGAAAGGTATGACTTTCCTATTGCATCCCTGCTTCCTGCTTAAAAAAAAAAAAACCCACATCAGGGAGCATTTAAAACACATCTTTGATGTCAGTGAGAATGTTCTAAGACAATCTCAGTCTACAATCTCCGTCTCCATACGAGGGCTCACCTACTTCTTCAGTGTAATGGCGCATACATTACTTGAGATATTGCTTGAGTTAATTTCCCCCTCCCCATATTATACTCAGTATTGAATGAGAGATTATCGTGAAAAGAAATTGGAGTTATGCACTAACATTGTCCTTTGTCTGGATCTAACATGATGTAGATTATGAATATCTGATGAATAAATAACTGAATGGATGAAAATATCTTGATAAAGTTAAATTAGAGCACATCTGTAAATTCAAAGCCCAGAATTACTGGTGAAGTTTGTGTTTTATACACAAGGGGTATTAAACAATAGCTGTGTGGTAAATTCATCCCCTCCACCTTTATTTTTCTTATATGAATCAGGTCAACAAAAAAATTATAGAAATTTATTTTCTAAGTATTTACATAATAGCCTCAGTTTTGCCTCTCAAATCACAAAGACTGAAATATTTTCTATTTGATTCTGCACAGAAGCCATTTTTTAATCCCTCACTGTGCTCAAATAACTCTGGACCTATCATGTATATATTTACTATTATCTACCCAGCCTCTAGCTCTCTGCCTGACATTTGGTAGACACTCCCCTAATAACTACTTGTTGGATAAATAAATACAGAAATGCATGAATGAATTTTTCACTTTGTCACACAGGCAGAAGTGCAATGACTCACTCATAGCTCACTATAATCTCAAGTTCCTGGGCTCAAGTGATTCTCCTGCTTCAGCCTGTTGAGTAGCTGAGATGAACGGCACATACCCCAATGTCTGGTTATTTTTAAATTTTGGCTTTTGTTTATAGAGACAGTGTCTTGCTGTCTTGCCCAGGCTGGTCTTAAACTTCTAGCCTCCAGAAACCTTCCAGCCTTGGCCTCCCAAAGTGCTGAGGTGTGAGCCACTGTGCTTAACCTTAAAAGTAAACTTTTAAATAGCATTTTAGAAACATAGTATGTAAAATGATGAAAAATGATTTTCTAGTTATCTCAAGAGGTAGAATGTACTTCTCCATTTTGTGCTTGAGATTCCAGCCACGTCTCTGTCTAAATGTGAATACTGCATGAAAGATAATTTTCAGGGGCAGGAGAGCCTTCCTCCCAAGTACAGAGTGTACCTGGGAGCATTTGTCTTTTGACTAGCCCTCCTATTTTCTCTTGAAAAATTTTAGGTGGAAAGAATTGCATATCCAATTATGCTAATGTAACCGCAGAGGAGCCTTTCCAGCTTCACTCTGCATACTATTCACAATGTGGCAAGATTTCCACTTAATGCAGTTCTCTAGTCTATGAGAGCTGTGCAACTTAAAGTGAAGTGCTTTCGAGATTCTCTGTGTAAGTAAAACAGAGTCTATTTAACTTCATGTGCCCTATATTGTTATTTATAAAATCTATCAGCCCCCATTTTTATATTTGTTTCTCCCTTTGTTTTTGTGCTTGAAAATGTTCTTTTACCCTTTTGTCTGATTTTCGGTAGTCTTTGAATAATAAATCACTTTGGATTCTTTTTTGAAGTAGGTAAAATAACCATAATTGCTAAGTATGCTATACACTATGTTTACGATCTTGTTTCTGAGACATTTCTGAATTCAATGAATATTTTCTCTTCTGAATCAAATAATAGATATATGCTTATTTACAGGTCCCCTGCACAACATTCATGGGATTCAGGGCAAGAATACCAGTAGAAAGTCATATCGGTATATCCAATATGGTAGTTAGAAGTTGTAAATAAGCTAATATACTATCAAATAAAATATATCCTATCTTCCTACACTGACAAATATGCTTTTATTCCAGCCTGGGAAGCAGGTGTGAGTTTAACGTTCTTGAACTCCCAAATGGAGTGAGTCAGGAAGAGTCATGCCGAAGCCCTGCCACCTTTTCCCCTCCTTCTCCTTTCCCAACCAGCGCTGGCAGGCACCCAGCAATCACCAAGACAAAAAATCTCCCATCACTAGCATAATGCCCCTTGGCCATCCTGCACTACTTCTAGTATGTCAAAGTCTGCCTTCAATTGGCACAAGAATATTTAAGTAGAGTAATTGGGGTCCTGGGGAATAAGGGTGTGGACTAAATTGTGGGTACAGGCTCCGGTGGGCATGTTCTTTTAAACCTGTGGCTTCCTTACTCCGTGGCAAGGCACAACCAGGAGACAAGAAGGGGCCAGCTGCATCAGCAGGACTTTGGCATGGTCTCCTTTTGTTCTTATGTAGGGGTAGTGCTCCATAGTGTAGTGGAAAGACGATTGACAGTGAAGTCCATTGTGGATTCAGATCCTCTCTCTCTGCCTCTTGCTAAAGGCAGAGATCCTGGTCAGGCCATTTGAACTCGTTTAGCCTTGGTTTCTTTATCTGCCTATATTTTTTGTAAGTTCAGGGTGAGATGAACATAAGAAAATGGATGCAAAACATTAGCATAGTGCCTGATATCCAGAACACATTTTTCAAAAAAGTTACTGCTTTTTACTATTACACAGCTAGTGCGTATTTAAGAAATGAATATGAAGTGCCCAGGATTATGCCTGGTACAATGCAGTGTACAAGGTATTATAAAGAAGTAGCTGATAGCTTTTGAAAACAAAAAAACAAATAACCAACCAACCAAATATATATAGAATAATTGCTATGTGCTATGCTAAACATTTCACATAAATGACCTCAGATTAACCCTATGAGCTAAGTGTGCTTGTATCCATAAAGTACAAAGGAGCAGACTGTGTGGGCACATCATGGAGTTAGAAAGTAACAAATGGGACCAAAATCCAGTTCTAATTCCAAATTATATACTTCTACCTATCCATTATCTCAAGGAATTTAGTACAGTGGGACTAAAATAAAGCAAATCACCAAGAAAGCATTAAATTAATTCTTGAATTTAATATCAGAAAGCCTAGACATCAATTCTGGGCAGAGAAGTGGTAAGATGCTTGTTAAAGGACATTATTTTCAACTTAAAATATATTCTTTTCTGGAATAGATTCTTTCCCCCAATCTAATTATTTCAAGACTTTTGTGAAGAAGTCTCCAAAGTCCATTAACCTTTTCAGTAAGGTGCTAAATACAGACTTGGCTGTACAAAGACAAACTATGGAAGAAACTGAATCCAGCATTCTAGTTCAAAGTGAACTCTAAGGATCACAAGGCTCAGGGTGTTCCCAGTAATGTACATTCTTAGGCCCTCACTCTAGGCATTAGGAACCAGATTTTTGTAGGTAAGGACCAGGAATCTGAGTTCAGGCTAATTCTTACACACACTCACCTTTCAACTTGGAGTCTTTAATCTAATTGGATGAGGGGAAGAGTCGATTGGTTTCTTTGTTTATAAACTGCTTTCCAGGTGGCGTTAATTTTGACAGCAAGATTGAGCACTCCTCGCACTCCTCCTCGCAAAATGTTTCTCTTTATAATGGGAAGATCTTAGGTAGCAAGGGCTTTAAAGATTACCTGTATACACTCATCAGTTCAATTATCAAGGCTTACAAAAATGACTCTTTCCTGTGTACCAGGCACTGGGTTTCCAAGTGAGATAAAGAAGAAAGATATCAGACACCCACTTTCTCATACCCTGAAGCTAAAGGAAGAGACCTGTCAATAACTAATAATTGTAGTCATAACAAAATGATCATGAACCCAAGAAATGTGAAACATTCTTTCTTTCTGCCTGCATGAATGGAGAGATGTGATTATTTTTTAAAAGAGATGGGGGTGTGTTATGCTATCACAAATACCAAATCCTGGAGAAAGCTTAGGACAAAGAAACAGTAGTTGTAGTCTAAGGTGTAGCAGACATTTCAATGAATTTATTGATTATTGACTTTACTTTTCTGTTGATCTTATGCCATTGACTATAAATATTTATTCATATCCCTTGGTGTGAATCACAGCATGCAGCTTTAGTCTTACCACATCAGATGGTTATTTCAGTTTTTATAATGATATTTATGGAAACCTCTTCTGGAACCTCAGTTCTCATGCCTCTGAATCCAAGTCCTGGCATTTGACTGAATTCTTCTGCTTGCGTCTTAATTTTTGATCAATTGATAGCCTTGTTCAGACTGAAACCTAACTGCATTGGGGCACATTTGATCTTGGAATAAGAGTCCAATAATAAATAAATCTTAAGGGGAGTCTCTTAGATTTTTATCTAGGTGAAACATGTCTTTTATCATCAGTGTTCTTTGATGTCCATGACCTTCTTTCTGGGCTTTTGATGTGCCAGATACCCAGAGTGGAAGATATTCTCAATGAACTTTCAAGTCCCATTTTGGCTTTGTGGAAGTGAAAAACTAAATTACTATACAATAACTAGGAACTACGTACACATGCAAATCAAGATTCCAGTTCCTTCCTGCAATTATATTCTCAAATTGCTCTATCAGAATAAATCGGCAAATATACCACTGGTGGAAGACTTTTTTTTTTTTTTTTTTTTTGCAGTTTTTGGCTCAGGCTGGCTTTGAACCCTCCACCTCCAGCATATGGGGTCAGCACCCTACTCCTTTGAGCCACAGGAGCCGCCCTTTTTTTTTTTTTTAATAAAGTAGTCATTTTATTTCCCTTTTACATTTTCTTTTCTTTTCTTTTTTTTTTTGTACGAAAGGTCTTTATTAGCAGGGGGGAGCTGCAGAGCAGCATTAAGGAGGAGAGGGGAGAGAAAGAGAGAAAAAAAATGGGGGAAGAAAGGAGAAAGAGAGAAGGGAGAGAAGGGAGGGGAAGAGAGAGAGATACATACACAGGACATGTGGGGAAGGAAGAGAAAAGAGAGCTCCTTTTACATTTTCCACTTTTCTACATTTTTTCAGGACTAATAAAATAGCTCTTTTATAGATTTTACTAGTACTTTACCTATTCACTAATAATAGTGACAAAAAAGTAATGCATACATATTATGTGCTAGAGTATTAAAGGCATAAAGAGGTAAATTTTTCCCTATTCAGGAATCTCACCCCACTTGCAGTCCAGGTGGAATAAAAGCTACTTTAATTGCAAAAAAAAAAAAAAAAAATGGCATGAAGATATAATCAAGAGTAGGAGACTCAGAGACAGGGCTGAGACTACATGCAGGGTTTGAAGACTGGGTGCAGGTGTTAAAACGAACAGCCCTCACACAGAAGCGAACTGGAGGGAGCTGATAAGCGCAGGCAAAAATTGGTTTTGACTGGTTTGTCACCCATCTCTATCATGAACTTTTCACTAATTATATGTCATGTACATTGTGGTTTTACTTTTTTTCCACTCTTGAAATTACCAGGACAGTTCCAAGACAATCATATAAAGTATAAAAATGAAAGCGAACCCAATTCTAAGAATTACTAACCAACTTCTTAGTAAAAGACAACCCCTTAGCCTTGAATATTCTACCCTTCAATTAGCAAGACTTCAAAAGATCAAAAACCACTTCCCTCCAACACAGCTGCTCTTTTGAGCCTGCCCTCTCTCTTGTTTTCTTGAGAGTGTTCTTGCACTCTTAATAAATAAAAAGAGTCACTTGCTTGGCTTATGTGGTACGTTCTGAAATTCTTTTCTTTTTTTTTTGAGACAGAGCCTCAAGCTGTCACCCTGGGTAGAGTGCTATGGCATCACAGCTCACAACAATCTCCAATTCCTGGGCTCAAGTGAGTCTCTTGCCTCCACCTCCCAAGTAGCTGGGATTTCAGGTGCCCACCACAATGCCTGGCCATTTTTTGGTTGCAGCCGTCATTGTTGTTTGGCGGGCCGGGCTGGATTCGAACCCACCAGCTCAGGTGTACGTGGCTGGCACCTTAGCCCGTTGAGCCACAGGCGCCGAGCCTGAAATTCTTTTCTTAATGCTCATCAAGAACTTAGAAAACCTTTGCTTGGTGACCATTAACGCAACTGTAAAAAACATACAGGTATAATGTAGTAGGAGATGGTGATGTCTCTATTAGGAAAAAATACACAGGAAAGACTTCTATGTCACACTAAGGGGGTACAGAAAATATTCCAAAGAAGGCACTACTTAAAGAATAATAGGTAAAGCAAAGACCAGAGGAAGAGGAAAGAAGAGGTGGAGGGCATAGAAATAAGGAAGCAGTAAATAAAGGTCATGAGAAAAGGGAAGAATATGAAACATCACATAGCTGGGCATTGTGGCAGGCACCTGTATTCCCAGCTATTTGGGAGGCTGAGGCAAGAGAATCACCTAAACTCAAAAGCTGGAGGTTGCTGTGAGCTGTGATGCCATGGCACTCTACCAAGGGCACCAAAGTGAGACAGAGTCTCACTAAAAAAAAATACAAAACATTACAGGCAAAAGGATTATACTTTGCCAATAAAATCCTGATGTGATGGGCACTTTATATACTATATTGCTTAACAAATTATCACAACACTTAGGGGCTAAAAACAACAAAACCCATGTATTATTGCATAGTTTCTGTAGGTCAAAAATCCAGGCACACCTTAACTTGAGTCCTCTGGATTTACTGTCTCACAACACAGCAACCAAGTTGTTGGCCAGGCCTGGAAGGGTGAAGATGCACTTTTTCTCTCTTTTTTTTTTTGAAAAGAGGTCTTTCTCTGTTGCCCAGGCTAGAGAGCAATGGTGTCTTGATAGCTCACTGCAACCTCAAACTTCAGGGGTCAAACCATCTTCCCAGCCTCTCAAATAGTTGGACTATAGGTGTGCGCCATGAAGCCTGGCTAATTTTTCTACTTTTCATTGAGATGAGGTCTCACTATGCTATTCAAGCTAGTCAAGAACTCCTGGCCTGAAGTGATCTTTCCATCTTAGCCTCCCAAAGGATCAGGATTATAGGCATGAGACACCAGGCCCAGTCAAGAATTCATTTTCAAGCTCACTCATGTGGTTTTGGACAAGATTCAGTTCCTTATCATCTGTTGGGCTGAGAGCATCAGTTCTCTATTTCTTCTGGCTGTTGGCCAGAGAAATCAGTTTCTTGCTGCATGCACAAGCCTCTCCATAGAGTATTTCACAATATGATAGCTGACTTCCTTCAAGGCAAGAAACTAGAGAGTAAACCAAACAAGATGGAAGCCGGAGGGTTTTTGTAATCTAATTTTGGAAGTGACATTCATCTTTGCTATATTCTCTTTTTTAGAAATAAGTCACTAAGCCAAGCCCACACTCAAGAGGAGGGATTTATGGCCTTGCATACCACAAGGCAGAAATTATTAGAGCCATTTTAGAAGCTGCCTTCCATAGGCAGTATAATATATTTGAGGAACTGAGAATATGTGTATTTGGACTATAACAGAGAGAAAGTGAAGAGAAACTAGACTAGCGAGCCAAGCACAAACCAGATTGCAAAGGGGTTGGGAAGTCATGATTAGAATATTATGTTTCATTATAGGAACAACAGTTTATGAAGGAATCTGGGTGCAGAGGCTCACACCGGTAATCCTAGTACTCTGGGAGGCCAAGGTGGTAGATTGCTTGAGGTCAGGAGTTTGAGACCAGCCTGAGCAAGAGCTAGACCTTGTCTCTAAAAATTGCCGGGTATTGTGGCAGGCGCCTATAGTCCCAGCTACTCAGGAGACTGAGGCAAGAGGATCACTTGAGTCCAAGATTTGGAGGTTGCTGTGGGCTATGAGATCATGGCACTCTACTGAGGGCAACAAAGTGAGAGAAACAAAACAAAACAAAAGAGTTTAAGAAGGAAACTTCATTGTCCTATCTGTATTTTGTAAGTTATCTGTATTTTCTAAGTTTACTTTGGTTGCAATGTAAAGATTGGGATGTGCTTTATTGTGTTTGGAGGCCGCTGTTTTTAGAGGCTGCTATGATAATCTACCTGAGATGAGATTGTAGTCATTTAGAGATTTAGAATGGGAATAGAAAGACATGAATAGATTGAAAAGATTGTTAGGTCATCAATCCAAAAGATAAAGCATTGAGTTTATTTTAGATGTGTAAAGGAAAGGAAAATTAAGGATGAAATTTAGTTTCTGACTTGAGAAAATCACTACAGTATAGTTTCATTCACTGGTTTAGAGAACAATGGAGTGAGTTTGGATGGTAGATAAGGTTACCACTCTTAGGGAGTCTTTCTGGATTTGAAAAACTGTGAGACATCAAACCAAATCTGGCCATTAAATATTGGAACATGATCTGGATCTCAGAAGGAAAAGCAGGGCTGCAGTTGGGAATGTGAAGGTGTCCTGCATGATGGTTGATGCCTTTGGAGAGAAGGCTATTTTTGAAAGGAAGAGGGATCAGCACCAGACATATGTGTTCATTCCAGTTTGGAATGTTGTGACAATAGTAAGTAAAAGTTGGATTCATGTGAGAAGTAGCAACACAGAAGGCTAAAAAAGTGGCCAGGCTATGCAAAGGTTAAAAACCAGTAGCTATTTGGACCATTTTCTTTTATGTAAATTGAAGATATGTATATCTTCCCATTTCAAAAATGAATACAACATAATTGTATATATTGTAGATAAGCTGTGTGTATGTGTGTTTGTGTGTATGTGATTTTTCTATATGGGGGGCTATTTTGGGAGTCTCTCTTCATGAGCGTATAGACTGACTCAACGGCAAACCTTCAGATAAAAGATATTGAAGATTCTAAGGATGGAGGTAATTGGATATGGTGAGCAAACAGTAGTAGAATCTCATGCATTTGACTAAAGAGGTATGTTCGTTTTGGACAGTGATAAGTAAGAGAGAAGAATCTTACAGCAATGGACTTGTAGTGAGGCATCTTTCCCTTTAGACAGATAAGATCACCCTTGTGTCTGCTATTGATGTTACAAATATCCAAGTGATGTCACTGGTTCTCTAGTTACTGACTATTGCATCCAAAGAGTAGTCACTTTCAATATAAAAGGTGTCACCAGGTTCAGCTCAAGTGTTTGCCAATGCAGTGATGAAATGATATCATGATAATCAATAATCACATTTTCTTTGAGTGCATGAAGATAAAATTTCTATTTTAAATTGTATATTGAGATAGTAATGTAATTAAACAGGGTCCGCTTTTCTTTGGTTGTAACTTTTTTCTTTAAGCAAAAAAAAAATTTCAATAGTATACATATGACTTGATTTAATGGAAACCTTAAAAATATGTACATAGTCACCCAACTAATGCTAAAAAAAAAAAAAAACTAACAAACAAAAAAACAGATAAAAGGCAGGATAACCCAACAGAACCAACCATAAAATGTACATAAGCCTTTTAGATTTGATAGTATGGGAATGCCTAATACCTTTAGTAAATGAAAACAATAATTCTGGGAAGACAAACATTTTGGCAAGGAAATTGAGAGTACTTTTGCATAGGATTTTGTTTTTCAAAATTGTTGAACTGTCTTCTTATTTTTATTTCTTTCCTTTTTCTTTTATTATTTTGAAATAATTTTATGGAAAAAGTAACAAAAATTCAGCAAGGAATCCAACTTATTGGTGTTGAACGCTGATACTGCCATTGGGGCGGTGGCCAACTTCTCTGGCTTGTGAACTAATTCTCTAGAGGATTCACTCAAGATTGATATTGGTTCTGTGATAAAAATGTGACCAGATGGGCAAGAGATATTACCACACATAACAAGAAACTCTTGCCTATAACATCATGGGAGAACAAGGCAAAGAAATTGTTTGAGGGAATAAGCAAAAACATATCAAAGCTTAAACAACTTGAAGTCAATAGGCTGACCTTTAGAAATAATGCACCTCAACCACGACATACAGAGAATCAAAAGAAAAAAGAATTACTTAAATAGAGACGTGAATGGACTCATGGACTACCTAAGACAGAACTCACAGATGGTTCACAATAGAAAGATGGCAGCAAAAGACAGTGAAGCAGTAAGGAAGAAAATGCAGACGCTTTAAGGAAAGATGATTGATGGGAAGGAAAGTGATTGAAAAGACAAGCAGCAGAGCAGAATATAATGTTAGGCTTCCAGCGCAGATTGTCCAGTTGCCCTGGAGAATAAGGATATCAGCACTAGAATATCTTGAGAGATATTTTGTGTGTGTCCTTAGGGCATGAAATAAACTAATGCAAGGCTTAAATAGATCCAGCTCTTGGTAAATTTCCTTTCACAAAATGTTTTATTTGTGGGAAATGGGGTACCTGTCTAGATCTTTTCCTGATAGTTCCAAAGGACTTTGTGCTATTAGTGGTGGTTACAAAGTTTGTGGCTCTGTGGAATATTTTAAGAAAGATTGCCTTGGAAGTCAGAATTCAGATGGACCAAATGGTCACAGCTGGTGGCCAGGCAAAGGGATTGAGTACTCTGAAGAAATACTGGATGCACTTAAACCGCAAAAACCACAAAGGTACCGAAAATTGTTCGTTTTTTTATAGCGACTGGTACTATTGTTATTTACCACCCCATTGTTACTTTCCAAACTGGTCCTACTTCACAAAAGACAGCAGGACTTCCTTGGAACTAAGCCTATCCTGTAGATATCAGTATGACCTAGGAGTGGTCACAACAGTGTTCTGCATTCTGTCAATCAAGGAGGACTTCTGCCACTGTTTGGAGGAAATCAAAAAAGGAAAGAATAATATTCTCCAAAAAACTTTATTTTTGACAAGCAAAACTTTGGTATACCTAAGTGTTTTTTTTACTAATTGTAGCAGTCATCTTTTTAAAAAGCAAAAGTATGCATAAATGTGAATTATCCCTAAATAAAGGGTACTACTTCACCCTCAGAAATAAACTTTGGGGATTTTTATTTAAAAATATCAATTTATTATTATCATACAAATGTATTTATGAGTTGACATAAAAATCTGTATTTTAAAAATATTGAGTAAAAATGAATTGGCCATTTGCTAGTTTTGGGGAAAAGAACAAGGAATTCTTATATAATCTTGATTCAACTTTTCCAGATGATAACATTTTATATAAATGCAATTATTAAAACTAGGAAATTAACATTTATTTAATAGCATTTCAAATATTGTTAATTATCTAAGTAATTTCTACCTTTTTTGTTTTGGACCAGAATCTGGAGGAAACTCTAAAACCTTATTACTGTTGTCTAGTAAAACTGATAGGCCAATCCAAATTGCACCATGGTTTTCTTAATTCATTTTATGTTGCTATAACAGAATATCATAAAACAGATAATTTATACTGAGCATAAATGTCTTGGCTCGTGATTTTAGATGCTAGGAAGTCTAGGATCAAGGGGCCTATGTCTATTGAGGACCTGTGTACTGTGCTATCCCACAGCAGAAGGGAAAAGAGAAAGCAAGAGAGATAGGCAAAAGGGAACCAAACTAACCCTTTTATAAGGAACCCATACACAGAATAACAAACCCACTCCTGTGATAACAAACTCACTACGGCACTAATGGTACTAATTATTTCACTTCACCCTAATGACCTAATCACCCCTCATTAGTTCCCACCTCTCAAAACTATTGCATTGGAGATAAAGATCCCAAAATAGGCTTTTGGGGGGAATACATTCAACCCAGAGTATTGTGCTTCCACCCACCCAAATCCATGTCTTTTTCATTTGTCCATAAAAATAGTCCCAGTTTTATTTCCTTCCAATGCCATCTCAAAAGTTTAATGTCCAGAACCTAAATCAGATTTAGGTAATACTCATTACAATTCATCTTGAGGCCAATTCCCCTTTGGCTGTGGGCCTGTGAAATCAAGCTATTATCTGCTTCTAAATTACAATGGTGGGTCAAGCACAGGATAGACACTTCCACTCCCAAAGTGAGAAATAAGCAAAAAGAAAAGGATAACTGGTCCCAAGTAGATACAAAATCCAACAGTGCAGACAAAACTAAATTGAAGGGCTTCAGAATGATCTTCTTGACTTGACGTCTTGCCTCTGGGTTGGCATTGGTAGGAGTTGAGCCTCCAAGGTTTTAAGCAGCCTAGCCCTTGTGGCTTGCTGTGGTCAGCTCTTACAACAGGTCTTACAGAATGCAGTTTTGCACTAGTTTCTCCCTTGCTGCCATGACAGGCTGGTAGCTCTATGGTTCTGGTGTCTTGGGGACAGCCCCACTAGGCACTGCCTTTGGGGACTCTCTACTGTGGCTCCAACCCCACAGTTCTTCTGGGCACTACTATTAACAGGAGTTCTCTATAGTGGCTCCATCACTTTGAAATCCAAATAGAAGAAGCCACACTGTAGCAGAAACCTAGGCCTGGCAGAGAGAAAGATTCACCTGAACACTGGAGATAGAAGAGGAAGAGGCTCTATTTCACCCAGTGGAGCCACGGCAGACTACAGTCCAAAAATTGCCAAGCTCCCTGACTGGCTCTGTCCTTTTCCTTTCATAGGTTCCTTGTCCATGAGTACCCTTATCATTGATCAGTTTGAAGCTGGAGAAGGCGAGCAAAGGTTTTACAGAAGTGGAAGCAAGCCTTACTTTCAATGTCTCAGGAAGTTAAGTTTCTACAGATTCCTAGGAGCTGAATCACCACAGGGAGGATGTTGCAGGAGTGTCCTTGGGCTCCTGTGAGAAGCCTTTTGTTTGTTCAGACCTTACTTTTCCTGGGTGTCCTCTCTCAATACCCCTACGAGGACACATTAGGACCTTACTTTTCCTGGGTATCCTCTCTCAATACCCCTACGAGGACACATTAAACCTTAGTGGTAGTCATCACAAATGCTCACAAAATATGTCATATTTTGCTTTTGGCATGTTGTGAGATTGCATTTTTATACTCTTAAGGCAGTGATCCTCAATGTTTTGGGGATCAGAGACCAGTTTCTTGGAAGAATTTTTCCATAGACCAGGGGTAGGGGAGGATTTTGATATGAGTCTGCAAGCAATTGATTTATCATGGTCTCTGTGCAGTCAAACCTGCTTGCTAATGATAATCTCTATTCGCAGCCTCTCCCCAGCTCTAACACTACCACCTCAGCTCCACCTCAGACAATCAGGCATTAGATTCTCATGAGGAACACAACCCATATCCCCCACATGCAGAGGGACCATAGAGTTTTTTTCTCTATAAAAATTTAATGCTGCCACTGATCTGACAGGAGGCAGAGCTTAGGTGGTCATGCTAGCAGTAGGAACCGGCTCTAACTACAGATGAAGCTTAACTGGCTCCCTGTTGCTCACCTCTGGACCAGTCTTTGGTCTATGTGGACCAGTCTTTAACAGGCCACAAACTGATCCATGGCCTGCATGGAGACTGCAGCCCTAAGGAGCCAGATATGGCTGTGTGATCCTCTTTAGCCAATGTCATGTTAATATATGTTCTTCTTGTGAAAGATTCCTTACCCTCTCCCACAGCGATTTAGTTGCTGGGTCAGTCTGGCTCCCTGAGTTGGGGGATACATGGAATGAGTTACCAGCTGGCTTGCTGTAGTGACATAGGATGAGTGAGAAATAAATCCTTGAGGTGTCAAACCTCTGAGGTTTCTCTAATAGTTTTTCATTATGAATGTAAGCAACAAAACTATTCTTTACAATCTACAAATTTAGGAGACAAATCACAAAAGTATTCACATTACCTGCCATCCATCAACAGCACAACTAACAGATACTGTCCTATCCCACTAAAGTAGGTACAAATGTCTCACCAAAACATTTATGTTTATTGCTACTTCACATTTACAGTCATTAATAGAATTTGTTATTTAATGTGTTCATAAGAAACTTAAATGACTCCATATCACAAGTTTGATTTTCATATATGACTGATTTCAATACATTTGGCTTTCTTTATCACACATAACTTTTTCCACAAAATTTTCAGAATGGTGTTAAACCAACAGATACGATGTAGAAAATAACATTTAAAAAGACCCTAAACCATAAGCCACTAGCTTTTAGAATCTTTTGATCATTATCTTGTTTACTTTATGATGTGTCTTATTTCCACATGCATGTAATGAGTGCTTACTATGCATGATAGTCTGTGCAAGGTTCCAAGAAGGACACAGAAATGGATGAAGCACAGTCCTTGTCCTACTTAGGAATGGGGTGAGGATATAAGACAAACACTAAGCATATTTAACAGAAATAGAATTAACAGAAATAACATTTTAATGACAATAAAAATGTGTTAACAAATGATCGTGTTAACAAAGAGATTCATAACAATCTCTTTGTTAATGTGTCATATTAATGTGTCACATGTAAAATCAATGAACAGTAAAAGGGGGTTATGGCCACAGTTTGATCTTTCTTCCAGCCATACCTTGTACATGGTGTTAGAAAGGTAGTTCAACAATATTCTGGAGACCTTGAATAAAAAGACAAGAAATTTATCCTTAATTTGGTAGATATTGAAGAGCTGGTAAGTATGTGAGTAGTTTATTGTCAGAGCTATAGTTTAGGAAGATTAATCTGGTTGCATGATGTTGCCTTGGAGAGAAAGAAAGCAGCAGACCAGTGAGAAGGCTATTACAATGACAAAGTGGAAGGAGTATAAAGGCTTATATTAGGATAATGTAGGTGAGAATGAGCAGAATGTGAAGGGCACTGAGAATATAGAATCTCTGTGATTTGGGTAAGTGATTAGATAAGGTTGATGCAGAAGAAATTTAATCTGTGGAACTGGTAATATTAACAAGCATTTTAATAGAAAAGTGACAAATTCTATTTTGGATATCACAGGTTTATGGTATCAGTGGTTTTTGGGCAAGATATTTACATGGAGAAGCAACACAGTTAGTTGGAATTGCAGGACTTAGCTTCCCAAAAAGAAGCTGATATCAAAAAAGAAAGATTCAAAAGTTCAGAACAATATACTTTGAATGAGTATGAGAGAGGATACCCGAGAAGGGTGAGGTCTGGGAGAACAGGTCTTCTCAAGGAGAGGATACACTTTCAGGGTCCTCTCCATGGTGACTCAACCCTTAGGAATTTGTAAACTTAACTTCCTGGAACTTGGAAATTTCCAAGTTCTGTGAAATCCTGTAGTTCTGTGGGGGCTAGACTAGCATCTCCTGTTTGATTCAAACTAGCCAATGAGAAGGGTACCTGTGGGGTGGAAGTTTTGACTGTCGATAAAAAGGGAAAGATCAAGCCAGATGAGAAGCATGGCCATTTGGAATTCGTCAATGCTGTAAGCTCCCAGCTGGTGAATAAAGCCCTTCCTCTTATAAACGTGGTGTTTGGGTACTCTTTCTCTCCGTTAGGCCTTGTCTTCCTGCAACAAGTAAACACCCCCCTGTTCACATAATTAGGCTTTCAATTTGATTAAGGACTCAAGGCTACTTGGTTTCTTTCAGTTTTCTATAATTTCTAGTCATATCTCTGTTGTCTCTTTGCAGCTCGTATTCAATTAAATAAAGACCAGCCTTGCATTATTTCCAGTTTGACCAGAGTAGAAAGCAGTTTAATAGAAAATCTGTTCTTGGGCAATTTCCCAGTCTGGTTTGCAAATCCAAGAAGTTCTGATCTGCTTTCTAAACTTTAGGTGCTCACCCTAGTGAACAGGGATAGATATACTGCCCGTTAATCTTCATACTCAACTCAGCGGTTCTTTCTCCCTTAGAGCAAAATGATTTAAGGTAGTAATATGAAAGGAAATGAACTAACATGGTATAAAAAATGATGCATAACTTGGAACTTTAACTAAGTTCAGAGTTGCTGTTGATTACTTTCCGATCTCATTCTTTATTTGCAAATGCCACTGCCTCATGGCCACTGAGTTCTTATTACATTATTGCATCATTAATCATTATAGGAATCCCAATACAGCTCTAGGATAAACACAAGCATGCCCTATCTTTCACACTTGTGTCTGGCAATGTCTCTCCTCTCCCTCATTATTATCACATTGGAGCTTGCATTTAAATAGCCACTTGTTTCTGAGATATTTAAAGTGCTTTATGACCACTGATGTCCAAATCAATGGAGAGAAAAGCAGCAAATATTTGGAACTACATTGGAAGATGAGTTTAGAGATAAGAATATAAAACTTCATCTCCTTTAGAATGTGGGCAAATCCAGGAAGTTAGTATTGGTGTTTAACAAGGCATTGAGAGTGCAATATCTCAATGAAAAATAAAACTTAATATGAAATGAAGCCTTCTGGTCACTTATAAGTAGATTAACCCTTTCTACATTTGACCTAGTGAAAAACAAAAAAGAATCCATGAATAATATTTAGTCAACAGATATTAATCGAGAGTGTCCTATGCATTAGGTACAATATTGAGTACTTGGGATACATTAGCAAATAAAACTGACAAATGACATTTTTATCAAATGACAGGAAGACAGGCACTAAAATGTAGATAAAAATGGATAAACACATTTTATAGCAGAAGGTACTAAATACCTTAGTGGGGATTAGAATAGAGTAAAGGACATCCTTATTCATGATTGTGGAAAAGCTGTGACTGTGCATGGATGGATCAGGGTAGGGCTCATGAAGAAGATGAGACTTGATTAGTAAAAGGAGAAAAGATGATTAGCTATGTAGGTATGAGAGTTGGGGAGAGCATTTCAAGAAGAGAATAGCCAATGAAAAAGCACTAGTATAAAAGCCATGATCTATTAGGAATTATGCTTTACATTATTAGTCTTTTCTAGTGCAGAGAAAATTATCTCCATTCAGCTAAGCAACTTAATAGAAGAATTCTATATATTAAAGCTCTTTTATTCTAGACTAGTAAATGGTAAACCATGCCCCTTGGGTGATCTAGCCTACTGTCCATTTTTCTACATAAAGTTGTATTGGAAAATGACCACACATTCATTTATATATTGTCTGCACCTCCTTTAATGCCATGACAGAGTACTTCAACAGAAAACGTTTGGCCTACTAAGCCTAAAATATTTATTTTGTGTCTGCTTTGAGAAGAGTCTGTCAATTTCTATAACATTTAAATAATGATGAAATTAATAAATCAGAAATCCTCTAAGATTCTTAAAGACAGGATTATGCCTGGAACAGGACATCATAGACTCACAAACAAATATTTGAAAGCATCATCAATTTCTGTGTAATGTTTAGTAAGTTATTTAATTTCTTTAATCCTGGGTTTTCTTCAATGTCTACTCCACAGAATCAAGAGAATTAAATGAGATGATAATGTATTTAGTATGGTATCACAGACATGCTTTGAAATCACATAGCAAAACATTTGAGTCTAAAAGTAATATAATTAAGGAAATTATTTTCCTCTTATTGCTGTAACAAATTACTAGAAGTTTTATAATTTAAAACAGCATACATGTATTATCTTACAGTTTGGGAGGTCAGAAGTTCAAAATGGGTTTCCCTGGACTAAAATCAGGTGTTGAGGCTGAGCTCATACCTGTAATCAGGTGTTGAGGCGGCTCAGGACTGTAATCCCAACACTCTGGGAGGCCGAGGTGAGTGGATTGCCTGAGCTCATAAGTTCGAGACCAGCCTGAGCCAGAGTTAGGCCTTGTCCCTAAAAATAGCAGGACATTGTGTCAGTGCCTGTAGTCCTAGCTACTCAAGAGGCTGAGACAAGAGAATCGCTTGAGCCCAAGAGTTTGAGGTTGCTGTGATTAATGACACTATGGCACTCTACTGAGAATGACAAAGTGAGACTCTCTGAAAAAAATAAAATAAAATAAAATAAAATATAATATAATGAGGTGTTGGCAGAACCACCTTCCTTTCTGGAGCCTTTGGGGGAGAGTCTGTTTCCTTACATTTTGCAGCTTGTACAGGGCACCTGTATTTCTTGATTTGTGTCCCTTTCCTCCATCTTTAAAGCCAAGAATGAAGCATCTTCACATCTCTGTCTCTGACTCTTCTGCCTTCCACTTCTCTTTATAGGGATCCTTGATTACATTGGATCCACCCAAATAATAGAATATCATATCACTGACAGGGTTTGGGGTCACTAGATGAGGGGATCTTGGAGCAAGGAATGAAGAAGCTTCTCTCCTGATTTCCTCAGTCCCCCCACATGAAGTCTGTGGGTGGGGGGGAAGTGAGAAACTTAGGAAGGAGCCCCTCTGAGTAAACATCAGGTCTCTATTTATTATCACAAACCAGGAAGAAATAGTTAAAAATTACTTATCAGACATCAGCATTAAAAAGGGGGAATATGGAAAGCAACATACAGAATGTCTCCAATTTGTTTTGAAAAATCTCAGACCTTAAGCAAGACCTCTGCCTTTAGTGATAAGAGACCTTTGGAATCTAGAGAATCTTCACCATAACCATTTGGCCTAGTGTTGCCACACCCCTCATACACCTTCTCCCGTGGTCTCCTGGGGAGACCAGTTTTCTGATCTCCCACTGACACACAACTCACATGCCATTCTTATACTTCGCCATGTCTCTCAAACAGGAGTGGGTGTTAGGCTAAAGATCAGGGTTCAGTTTCCCCTACATGTCATCATCTCAAAGACACCCAATCAGTAGCCTTTATTTTATCTACAACCTTAATTGCTCTTTGCCATGCAACCTAACATAATTAGGTTCTGGAAATAGGGCCTGGGGATATAGGACTATTATTCTGCCTACACCAGGGGTCCTCAAACTACGGCCTGCATGTGTAGGCCACATGCAGCCCACCAAGGACATTTATCCGGCCCCCCCTGGGTGTTTTTACCTCCACTGCCTGTCCTGTTTAGCAGTGGACTCATTGCGGTCTGCAAAATCTGTTAGCGGAAAAAACACTGGTTGCATTCCCAAACAAAACATGTCTGGATTCACTGGAAAAGTTGCAAAAGGAATTCCAATTTAGATTTAAAGAGCTTCATCTCCATGAACAGGTCATATAGCTTTTCCATAACCCATTTTCTATTGACATTGAAAATGTAGGAGTCAGTCCCCGAAGTTGGCACCCTGGCCTCCGGCACTGCTTTGGGCCAGTGTCACCTGCAGGCGGGAGCCAGGTGTTGCAGGGTGCAGCAGGGGCAGCTGAATGCTCTTCGGCTTTCCGGCTTCTCCATGGGGCTGGCCTGAGGCGCCCAGATGCTGTAAGAACATTTTCACTGTTGTTTGGAGGACATATGCAGTGGGATTCAGAATTCCTGGAGAATTGCCTTTGTGAGAAGCTGGAAGTATTTCTTTAAATTCTGTCTCTTAGTTTTTCAAAGAAACATCAAGAAACCATGAACAACATTAGTAATCAAGAGTTTGACTGCCACTTGCTTGATGAAGGTTTTACTGCCAAGGACATTCTGGAGCAAAAAATCAATGAAGTTTCCTCTGCTGATAAGGATGCCTTCTATGTAGCAGACCTCAGAGATGTTCTGAAGAAACACCAAAGATGGCTAAAAGCTCTTCCTCGTGTCACTCCCTTTTATGCAATCAAATGTAATGAGAGTAGAGCCATTGTGAAGACCCTCGCTGCCATTCGGATAGGATTTGACTGTGCTAGCAAGACTGAAATACAGTTGGTGCAAAGTCTTGGGGTGCCTCCAGAGAGGATTATCTATGCAAATCCTTGTAAACAAGTGTCTCAAATTAAGTATGCTGCCAATAATGGGGTCCAGATGATGACTTTTGACAGT